>JABUQX010077383.1:0-15000 GCA_015478945.1 Trachelipus rathkii | reverse complement strand
TAATCTTCTTCTTATAGCCATAATTTCAAGACACTTTTTTTTCGTTTTTGAAATACACAAATTTTTTATCCATTATCCTCATCTTCTTTCTTCATTTTTTTAAAGGCTTGCATAAAATGAGAATATTTTGAACGAAGAAACGAGATTCAGAAGTTGTATAAATATTATGAAATGGAATATGTGGATAAAATGAATAATGGTTGACGTAACAGGTAATGTGATGGAAAATAAAATGGTTTTTAAAGTTCATGCTATAAATTGGAACCATAAATATAATAATAAATGTTGATTATTACTGTTAAAATTGCAACAGCTGTGGATAAATAGATTACCCGTCCTCATCAATAAGAGAGAGAGAGAGGAAGAGAGAGAGAGGGAGAGAGAGAGAGAGAGAGAGAGAGAGAGAGAGAGAGAGAGAGAGAGAGAGAGAAATTGGAAACTCAAATAAATAATTAATAACAAAAGTGTAAAATAATCTAAAATAAACCAATAAAAATTCAGATGAATTACAAAATATGTATTTAAATAATAAATACACTATAAGCAAGTAACTAAAAAAAATAAATTTAAAAAAAGAGCAATACACATAAAAAGAATTCATGATTAAAAATATCACAGAGTTAGTTTTAATTAACATTAATAAAATGAAACAATAAAAACAATAAAATTGCAAAATATTCTTAATTAATAAATTTGCGACTCAGCAAGCAGCCTAAGAACAAAAAAATCCATCAGATAACTTGAAAACAAAACAAAACTTTAAATAATTTAAAAAAAGTTCAATGCAACAAAGTAAAAACCAAAAGAAAACAATGCAACTTGTTAAGAGTAACACCAGATCTTAAAAGTCCTTCAAGGAACTAACCAAAACAAACAAAAGCATTAATTGAATTAATAATTATAAGCAACATAATGAATCAAATACGACCAACAATGATAAGTAAGAAAACAAGCACAAATCATTAATTCAAGAAATCTACTAAACAACAAAAGGTGGGGAAAAAAATAAATAATGAAAAAAAAAAATAAAAAAAAAATTTATTCAATTTTAAATCCAACCTAACCATGCTTAGAAAATAAAATAAAACAAAAGGTGAAATTGAAAAAAGTAAAACCCATTAGCAAAAATGGAAAATAAAATATTAAAAATATGGCTAAAAAAAAAATCCATAAATAAAAACAATAAGCCCAAAAACACAAAACCATTTAATACAAAATTTTTAAAAACCCATATTCCCAGGATATTAAAGAAACATAGAAGCAAACATAAATGCTCTCTTTACTACACAGAAAAAAAATATATGTCAGTTGACATAATTTTAAATCACCTCGTTTCCTCTCAGGGTGAAAATTTTACGTCATTGTGATTAAAATATAACGATATAAATTTTTACATCATTATGATATTTTTATTTCTGCCAAACATATAATGCCAAAATAAAACTCTTACTGCTATATTTAACTTTCGTAAAAAGATTAAAATTTAATTAACTGCTTAATATATTCTAGTTATATAATAATATATAATATATATATTATATATATATATATATATATATATTATATATTATATATATTATATATATATATAATATATAAATCTTATATATATGTATATATATATATATATATATATATATATATATATATATATATATATATATATATATATATATATTATATAAACATATATATATATAATATATATATATAATAAAATATATATATATCTATCAATATAATATATATATATATATATGTATATATACAGATATATATATATATTATATATATACTAATATATATATATAATTATATATATAGGGTTAAAAAAAACTGTGATAACATTTTTACTTTCATTTTTGTTTAAAATATAAATAATTTTGTTAACAAAGGAGTTATTTTCCAACCCTTTTTACCTTCCAGCTGGGTTGTACTTACTAATCTTGACTCGTGTTTGACCTAATGGTAGCATCTAATTCGCCCTTAGAAGTGCAGTAAATAATGGCCTTTTTATTTTATATTTCAGATTCAAATCATTGAGAGGATGTTGGCAATAAAGAATGTGAAAATAAACGATAGGATATGAAACGAAGTGCTTCTAATTTCTTAACTTTTTACTTTGTAAAAATAGTAATAAAATATTATCATATTCCGTATTTCTTTATCCAACAAAATCATATAATAAATGTTCATAAAATATTTTTATATCCTTTTCATCTATTCACAGTTTTAATATAAATATATATATTATACATATGGTAAAGTACTGGTCAAAAATATATCTTAAAATAAAATCCTTTTCTATTAAATATAAATCTTCTTAAAATACATACAAGTTTTCTTCTTTAAACAAATGACATAAAATAGTATTTCAAGAAGTCAATAAATTATGAGAAATAAATCTTCAATGGATTGAATAGAGCGTCGGAGTGAGAGCTTCAAAAACATAGATTATGCGCACAAAGTTTCTAAGTGAGAGAATATTTCAATGTTTAATTAAAACGTTACCTGGTAATGGATAATGTATTCTTTTGTTCGCTTGTGAACAAATAGGCATTTAGAAATGGATCAAGGCTCATACAGGAGCAAAAATATAATAAATAATCTACTCTTCTTGTGTAGAACGACAAACGTAAATTTCCAAAAAAATATAGTACCTATACTATGGTACAGCCTATTCAATGGCTAGCAAGCTTTGTTGCGTCGAAATCTCAAAACATAGAGGAAAATATAATAATGCCTTTTAAAAGAATTTTCTTCACAAAATTCTTTTGTAAATCAATTTAAAATAAGCACAGTCACTTTATAGAAATATAAAACACAGTTAATTGATACACAGGTAATTTAATTCTCACTTTTTATATAATAAACAGCGCACACTTGTAACACTGCTACTCATCACCGAAGTCCAAGCTCTACTCTCGACACTTTGCTTTCAATTTTCTGTGGAAGCAAATTTTCACATCGCTCACTTTGGAACTTAAACTCTTTCTCGAATTATAAAGTCTTTTTTAAATTTTACAACCTCATAAATACTTCCACTAATGTTTTTAAATAACAACATCGTAACCATACCTAAAAGTTATGGTAAAGAAAGTCCCCCCCCCCGAAAAAATAAGAAAATTTATGTAATAAATTTCTTCCTACGTAATGATAATTACATCTATTATTTAAAAACAAAAACCTAAATCATTTGAAAACTATTATACATAATTTATACATATAAATAATTACATAAAAGAAAACAACACTCCTCTCTTCAAACATCCAATGAAAGTCCTTCCTTCCATAATCGCATTTTCAAGTCTTTGGGCATTTAATTACTTAAAAAAAAAAATAATTACATAAATAAGCATGACTAAAACACTTCAAATCCACTTATCAGATATCCCGAAGAACATCCCTTGGAAAAGCATGCAGAAGAAAAAAAAACCAAAAAGAACTATTGAAACGGAATTAAGAACAGGAAGCTTCGTATTAAAAGAAGAGTTAGACGGAACGATCATGTATAGGATAACTGTGAGAGATTTTGAAACCTCTTTTAGAACGTAAACTTATATTTACACAAACAACTTAATTGAACATTTCCTACCGATTTTCCTTTAAAAAAAAGGCAAAAGCCGTGACCCTATTTAGAACACCGAACTGGTTCAACTTTCCCAATACCGGGATCAAAAACCTGATTTTGGTCATTAGAAAAACTACCTATATTTACTCGTAAGTGAATTATGAAAGGTTCATTCTCACCTACCTTTATATTCCTTTGAAAAACATGGAAACTTGCATGAGGTTCATTGAACCCTTGGTACCTGTGCTCGTACCAAACTTCAGAAAAAATTATCTGGCTAGGACAAAGTTGATTCATCCTACTATCTACTACCTTTCTGTTCGCAAAATCTAACCTAATATTAAGAAAGCAAATATATACAAAATTAAAACTATTTTGATCGATTCGATCCAACCTTGAAGGATATTGATAGCAAACTTTACTCGGACTGAGTTTGTTACGAGCTTTAGAGAGCTCAATAACTTCGCTATCTTTCTTTGGAATGCAATTAATATCGTCATTAAGTGAAAGACTATGAGTGGAATTTAAATTGGGATTGGATATGTGGCTCTTAGAAGTCTTTATCTTTACATCATTAAATCGATAAAATCTGTAAGCTAACTCATAATTTAAAACAAACGTATTTGTGAATGATGAATATTGAAGACAAGAGTTATTAAACAAGTCAGTTGTACTTCTACTTAGGAAGTTTATTTTACATTCGACTAAAACCATCTTTTTGTTTACGCACTTATCTATGACTGTTTTTAAGTCTTTAAATACTTTCATCGTGCCACATAAATTTATTTGAGTTGAACAATATCTTACCTCGGTAAGAGGAAACGAAGTTTTATGAGAAAAATAATCCCTTTCAGAAGGATCGACACGACAAACTATACTACTTTCAAACGCTGCGGGTGCCTTTTCGAGGTTAATTAGAACATCACAAGGCCGATGATTTCTACCTTTTATTGAAAATCCTGCATATATACACTATCTTCATATTGCCGATCTGAGGAATTGGATGCTTCGTCAGATCCTTGAAAATAATATGATCGTTCTAAAACGTCATCTTCGTCAATATTATGTTCCGTACTTGAGGAAATACTATTATATGGATCATTACAAGAAGATATATGGAAACTATTTGCATCTGCAAAATGATTAGAAGGCACATTCTGGCCTTGAATATTTAAACAATTTTCACGACTTTCGTGAACTGGAGAAACAGTATTTGTACGAGGATTTTCTCTACTTACAGAGAAACTTAAAGATTGCTCCTGCGGAGAAAGATTTGAAACATAATCTGGGTCCAAATGAAGGATTTGATTTACAATGTCTTCACCGGCATATTTAAGTGAATGAGGAGAAATATCGCGACTTCGAGTCGCCTTACTACGAGAAGGAAAATTAAGATCATGAGAATGAGGTTGTATCTCATTATCGTCATGATGACTAACAAAAGAATTGGACTCATGCGATAGTTTCGCTGGGCGGAATGCAGAATTATCATAAAAATTTTGCGCATGGCGCGTATTCATAGCACAGTTATCCCGTCTAGACTGCAAAAAATTCGAACTTTTATCGTGAATTTCATCTTCACTGACTCCATAATTGACATTTATACTACTCACATTTGAATTTGAAAAATAATTTGGGTCTAAAGAATCGACCTGAGACACGTGGTGACGTTCATTATTTTGGAACGAACTCGGAGACGGATACTTAACTACTCTATTTCCGGGAGTTTGAGGGGAGTTTCTACCCGAAAATACCTGCCTATTCTGGACATTAGTATTATATTTATTACCCTTAAAATGCATATTTGACAAATCCTGACAAAAATTTACCTGTGAATGATGCTTACGGTCGCTCTGACCTTGTGTGAACCTTTGTTTAGAACCTCTAGAAAACGAAGAATTAGAATGAACATTATTTTGATTACGAGAATATCTCTCTCGCTCTTGAGGAGTTATAAACTTTACCCTATTCAAACTTTGAGGGGAAAAAGGATTCCAAATAGTATTCATGCAGTTTCTTTGAGAACCGCGCAAATGTTGGGCAAAACACAATGAACAAAAATGGTCATAGATGCACTCAGAAGTATAGTGACCATGACATTCGCACTTCTTGCAAAAGACGTTACTTCGTGAGTCTTGACGTCTCGGAGACGGAGACGGAGACGAAAAAGATTGATTTGAAAAAGTATTTTCGGCAGGATAAGCCTGATGAGACGATTGTGACAACTCATTTTCTTCAGATTGAGTTGTATATACTGGAAAAGCATTATTGAAATTAGACGTCTTCCCCGAAGACGATGCAACCTTACCACTGTTAATAACTTGGCTCTTTTTTAGATAGCTTTGTATCTGTTGCGGTATCGAATTAGAAATGGAGAATTCCTCATTCAGAATCCTCTGGAATTGCGGCTTAGCATTTATATACAAAGACGAAAATAATAACAACTTACGTTGTTCTGGAGAAAAATCCACACCATGTAACATCGACGACGAGTCTAGAAACAACTGTAATGCCTTTTGAGACTCTGTAAGGTACTCAGGGAGTGAGTGATGAGAGTTCCACTTCACGTCAATAAAATCTTTAAAAGCCTCGAAAGAGCTCTTAGAATTAAGGGGGTCCAGACATAATGATAAATCAGTCTTGAACTGAAGCCAAGAAGTAGCCTGAGACAATTCTGGGGTAGATAATATAAGCGCTGAAACATTACCTTCTTTGTGAGAAAGGAAACGGGTATAAGCCCTCAGTTTCTCAGAATCTGTGCTGATTCCTTCGTCGGCAAAATAAAGTTCAATAGCAGCGAACCACGAATTTAGACTCGGCCCCCGCCAACAGTCGTCTATGTAGCCTATTAAAATCGGAATGTTGGGACGTGAATGCGTCAACCTGTCAATATTTAATGTAGGCCTAGACATATTCTCGGAATTTGAAACACTAGAAGAGGAAATATTCTGTGAAATATTACTCGGCTGTTGCCCCCCACCACTAGTGGGTGGAATCTCCTTATTATCGTCGTTTAAAAACACGGTATCTTCCTCCGTATCAGAAGGCATTAAAAAAAAATGAAACACTTTAAAGAGGGGATACAAAAATAGGACAACGGACAAAAAGTTGACAGAAAAATAACGACGTACACAAGAAACAAATAATTCACAACAGACACAAAAAAAAAATAACGAATATGACAAAACTACGACTCACAAAATGAATGAAAACTTCAAAAATAGACAAAAACGAGGACAAACAGAAAATTGTTATTTACGACACCACATAAACAAAAAAAATAAACCAAATTTTAATGTACAATAGACACCGACTTACAGGATGGCTTCTCTTCCAAACAATGCTCCTCTGGACATCTTCACAAATCGACTTGAATTGTTAATAACCCTCGAGGACATTAGCCTCGTAATATCAATGCAATAATTTATAAAAGAAAAATAAATAAATATTTAAAAAAAATAATCGAGAAGAAAAAAAAATAAATAAATAAATAAATAAGTAAATGCTTGCTATATGATTGCCCTGTAAACCCGCCTCTTGAGTGAGACTCTTCATAAAATTTCTTCTAAACTTTTATTTGTAAGTTCATTGAATCAGCGATTATGCAAGAAGCACTTTTCATCAAAAATCTTGAACAGAGTCGTGTTCTTTTCTTTCTTCACAAATAACTGTACCTTAAAACACAAAATATATGTTAATTATCTTCAATAAAGTATGAATATATATATATATATATATATATATATATATATATATATATATATATATATATATATATATATATATATATATATATATATATATATATATATATATATATATATAAAAAAAATATATATATATATATATATATATATATAAAGAAATATATAAACGAGATAAATAAATAATCCGAATTATATAGTACGTTTCAGTACTGCCTTTTAACGTGCGTTAAAATATTATTTCAGCAAAAAAAAAAAATCAACAAATTTACTTCACGCGCTCACGGTGACTAATGTGATCAAAACTGTTACAATAATCCCACAAAAAAAATACACACTGCAGTCTCTTCCACACTCTTTCTCTATCATCTATACACAGAGAGATGGCGTCGAAGAAAATTTATGCTGCAGTCAATATAAGGTTCCAAAAATAACCTGCTACTTTTCTTTTCTAAAATAGCCTACTACTTTTCTTTCTGTAAATTATTTGGTGAGAACTTCGCAGAAAATCGAACTGTAATTCCTTGTGTGAGGGGTCGGTGCGTGGTAGACTTTGTACCACTATTCTATTTCTGTAGACGCTCAGAAGACAAATTTTTACTCTCCGTAGAAAAACTTTTATTCCTCCACAAAAGAAAATATCAGACCGACAAACAGTTCACACACAAACAATTACGCACCAAGATATACATTCATAACTGTATATAAAAGGAAGACAAATAATAATAATAATAATAATAATAATAATAATAATAATAATAATATTAATTACTATTATTAATAATATATTAAATTTTAATCAAAATTACTTAATAAGCGTATGATATTTATTACTGTAATAGGCTTGAAAAAAAAGAGACAAAAAAAAAAAAAATCTTTTAAAGCAAAGTCAGTTATAACTGGAATACTGCACAAGAAAAACCCCGTTATAAGATCTCTTTACCGTTATTCGACTTCTATTTAACAAACTACGCAGCTGTGAAATCCCATGAACTTGATAGCCTCGAACATGAAATATTTAACATATGATTGTTGCGCAGTAAAGAAATATATTACAAGTTGTATGCAATAGGCAAGAAAAAAAAATATAATATATATATATATTATATATTATATATATATATATATATATATATATATATATATATATAATATATATATATACATAATATATATTTCTTTATTCTAAATAAATTTATTTATAATTTCTTAGAATATTATGAAATATATTGAATGAGGAATAAAAAAAAAAATTATTCTAGAACATATGACAGAAAACGGAGCCGTTGTGAGGCTACTTCAAATATTTCTATTACGTCACAAAGTTACATGATGCGCGCTCCAATCATCGTTAAGTAAATTACAGTAATAAAAAGCCTATGATAAATTTCAGAAAATAAATAATAAATAATTTTATAAATTATTATAAATATATTTTTAAATACCTTTATCTTTAACAACAAGAAAAAGAAGAAACAAGAATGACACCTACTTATCCGATATTTTTACAAAATATACCGTATATGAGTTCCCATAAACAAAACATCCGCATTGCGTATATGAAGGAGAAATTGCGTCGCAGCAAAAATGGTCCACTCTTGATGACCAAGATGGCTTCCAAAATTAATCGAAGATGATGAAGGCTTCACTTTAGAAGTAAAACAAAAATTATTCTGTAGACGGTCGCCTCAATAATAAAAAATCTTGAATAGATGAATTTTTTTTCCAGGGTACTCTTCTTCGTACCAGACCAGATTTTCCTTTTATATTTTCTAAATAAATAATCAACAAAAGAGTAAATAAGACCAAATATCTGTCCTGTCACCGTCGAACATTCTTTCCAACCCTTTTTACCTTCCAGCTGGGTTGTACTTACTAATCTTGACTCGTGTTTGACCTAATGGTAGCATCTAATTCGCCCTTAGAAGTGCAGTAAATAATGGCCTTTTTTATTTTATATTTCAGATTCAAATCATTGAGAGGATGTTGGCAATAAAGAATGATGTGAAAATAAACGATAGGATATGAAACGAAGTTCTTCTAATTTCTTAACTTTTTACTTCGTAAAAATAGTAATAAAATATTATCATATTCCGTATTTCTTTATCCAACAAAATCATAAAATAAATGTTCATAAAATATTTTTATATCCTTTTCATCTATTCACAGTTTCAATATAAATATATATTATACATATGGTAAAGTACTGGTCAAAAATATTATCTTAAAATAAAATTCCTTTTCTATTAAATATAAATCTTCTTAAAATACATACAAGTTTTCTTCTTTAAACAAATGACATAAAATAGTATTTCAAGAAGTCAATAAATTATGAGAAATAAATCTTCAATGGATTGAATAGAGCGTCGGAGTGAGAGCTTCAAAAACATAGATTATGCGCACAAAGTTTCTAAGTGAGAGAATATTTCAATGTTTAATTAAAACGTTACCTGGTAATGGATAATGTACTCTTTTGTTCGCTTGTGAACAAATAGGCATTTAGAAATGGATCAAGGCTCATACAGGAGCAAAAATATAATAAATAATCTACTCTTCTTGTGTAGAACGACAAACGTAAATTTCCAAAAAAATATAGTACCTATACTATGGTACAGCCTATTCAATGGCTAGCAAGCTTTGTTGCGTCGAAATCTCAAAACATAGAGAAAAATATAATAATGCCTTTTAAAAGAATTTTCTTCACAAAATTCTTTTGTAAATCAATTTAAAATAAGCACAGTCACTTTATAGAAATATAAAACACAGTTAATTGATACACAGGTAATTTAATTCTCACTTTTTATATAATAAACAGCGCACACTTGTAACACTGCTACTCATCACCGAAGTCCAAGCTCTACTCTCTACACTTTGCTTTCAATTTTCTGTGGAAGCAAATTTCGTTCCACATCGCTCACTTTGGAACTTAAACTCTTTCTCGAATTATAAAGTCTTTTTAAATTTAACAACCTCATAAATACTTCCACTAATGTTTTTAAATAACCAAATCGTAACCATACCTAAAAGTTATGGTAAATATATATATATATATATATATATATATATATATATATATATATATATTATATAATATATATATATATAATATATATATATTTATATATATATATATATAATATATATAATATATATATATATATATATATATATAATATATATATTATATATATATTAGTATATATATATATATATATAATATATATATAATAATATATAATATATATATATATATATATATATATATATATATGCGTTCTTGGTAGTGTCAGACCGAGAATTTCGACCTTACTAACAAAATAGCATTTTTGTTTGTTTAATTTTCATTGTTATTAAAGTTAACTTTTATATAAAGCGTAGGTGAAAAAAATATTAATATGATATAATATAAAATATTTTACTTATATTTTTTCTCATTTTTAATTGAAAAAGTATTGTGAAATATTAAAAAAGAAAATAAATTAAAATGTCTTATACGTAACCCATTTTAAATATATTAATTATAAATTTTATCAATACAGCACTTGATAACAACTTAATAGCATCACGTTTCAATGTAAAGTATATCATATGCATTGTAAAGTATGTCATATGAAGTAATTTTCTGAAAATTAAATCTTAGGACCGCGAATCAATATTTTATGCATGAAATGAAGTAGGTCCTTCCTTTTTCGGTTATTTACTAATATTAAATTCAGGAGTCCCGTTAAAGATTAAAATCTAATTTAAAAATTATCATTAACAATTTAGATTGTTTTTTTATTAAAATAATATCATGTCAAATAAAATATATTTACGATTTCCTTAGGTATGTATAACAATTCATCATTGGGTCTTTGATTGACAGAATTATGATTTTCGATATAATCCTTTTTCCCTGTGTAATAATTTTAATAAAACATTCATAGACGGTTTTCCTTCATTGAGGTTCCTTGAAAGAAGCTTCTTCATTCTTAAAAGAAGGCTCTTTATCTTATCACTGGGGTTCCTTGAAAGAAGGTTTACCATCCTTGAGAATTCTTGAAATAGAGTTCATTCTTTAGGATCCTTGAAAGAAGGTTCTTTCATCATTCAGGTTCTTGCAGGATGGTTTTTCATTCTTGAGATTCCTTTAAAGAAGGTTCTTCATCCATAAGGTTCTTTGAAAAAAGTTTCTTCATCCATGAGGCTCCTTTCATCACATGGATTTTCATCATATGGATTCCCCATCAAACTCATTTTAGGATTTTATTAACATCCTCATCGGGATTTTTGCTTGCAATTTGTTTTGTTTCTTTCATTTTCTGCCTCTTCCTTAAAGTTGAAAAACTTTTAGAACTCATTTCTTGGGGGGAGTTTAAATTTGACTTTCAAATTTCCCTCTATTTTTCTTTTATCATTTAAAATTTAGTCTCGATGTTTAAGTAAGTATGAATGTATTTAAGACCTGTTTTGTTACAAAAATGGTTTTATTTGAAATTTTTTAGATTTTTTTTCCTAGATCGTTAGTAAATTATTTATATATATATATATATATATATATATATATATATTATATATATATATATATATAAATATATATATATATATATATATAATTATAATATAATATATATATATATAAGTATATTATTAATATATATATAAATATATATATATATATCTATTATATTATATATATAATATATATATATATATATATATATATATTATATATATATATATATATATATATATATATATAGTATATATATATATATATATAATATATATATATATATATATATATATATATATATATATATTATATATATATATATAATATACTAATATAATATTAATTTTTAGTGGTAAAGGAATGCATGGCCCACCAACATTTATCTACGAGGGGCTGCATTTCCCGTACCTTCCGACCCATGAGTTGCTGGAAAATAAGAAAATATAGCTCAGTGCCATAAATCTATATAACCTATAAATATTTTTTAAAAAGGCTGCATCAATAGATATGCTTCAAAAACTGAAATTTGAAGAACTTGATAACTTTTTTCAAGACTCATTTTAAACTTTGTTTTGTGGGTTCATCCTTCATACAGATTATTTGAAACATCTCATATAAGTTTCATGAAAATCACGTAGTAGGAAACACATATGGACCCGAAAAACCCACCTATGATGGGCGAAAAACCCACCTGACCTTTTTTGAGCTCGAATTTTTACCTGACCGTGACCTTTTTTGAGCTCGAATTTTTACCTGCCTTGACCTTTTTGGGCCTTTACCTTTTTGGGCCTTGACCTTTTTTTCGACCAACCCTTTGGTCTTCCATGGGTCATTTTTGGCCACGGTATTTTTTGGCAACACCTAATTTTTTTTGAGAACCCTATTTTTTGCAACCCTAAATTTTTTGGCTAACCCTTAATTTTTGGCATCTAATTTTTAAGCAACCCTTCGAAGCAGGGTTGGCCAAAGGTTGGTCAGCAACCGTTGTAAAACGTACCCCACCCTTACTTTTTTTCGACCAACCTTTGGTCTTCCATGGTCTTTTTGCCCCGGTAATTTTTTTGGGTCTTCCTTTACGGCTTAGCCCTTTTGATGTCTTAACCTTGTTTGATGATATTTCGGCCTTGACCTTGCCTGATACCATGGGAATTTGGGCCCACGGTAATTTTTGGCCACCTTTAGGGGCTAGCCCTTTTTGATTGTCTTAACTTGCCCTTGACCATGATATTTTCGGCCTTGACCTTAAACATATACCATGGTCAATTTTGACGCCCCGCCAATTTTTTTGGCACTTCGTCCCACCCGTCACATATTTCGTTCCCAACTTGAACGCATGTATGGATCTATCCTAACTTGACACTCACCACACACACACACACATACACACACACACACACACAACCCACACTACACATCACAGCAACACACACACACACACACAACACTTACACTTATACACACATTCACTTAGACACTTATAAACACATTCACTATGAACACTTACATTACCCATAGACACTTATCATTTAACTTAATACAACGTATCAAACCACTGCCAACCTTTTGGTCGTCCATGGGTCATTTTGACCCACGGTATTTTTTGTCCTTCCTTTAGGGACTTGCCCTTTTTGATGTCTTAACCTTGTTTGACATGATATTTGGACTTGACCTTGCCATATACCATGGGTCATTTTGACCCCACGCTAACTTGATGGTTTTGATGGTTCCAATCACCGTAAGAAGTATCTTAGTGATGTTCTCTTAGTGTTCTATGAGTATTCTAAGAGTGCAAGGTGAGTGCCAGGTGAGTGCCAAGTGAGTGCCAATGAGTTGCCAAATGAGTGCCAGTGAGTGCCCATGAGTGCCAAGTGAGTGCCAAATAGTGCCAAGTGAGTGCCACATAGTGCAACTGGTGCCACTTTTTTCAAGCCTTTTCTACCTCCCTGAGCCTAGAATAGCCTAATATGGGTGTCTACCCCTAGGTAATAAGGTATGAGGAATCGATTGGTGTATATTAAAATCTGCTAGAATGCTTCCTACTATGAGTTAAGTATTTTTATACATTATAAGCACTTACACTCGCCATAGATCACTTCACTAGCCCATAACACTTACCATCACACGCACAGGTACAACTTAACACTTACAGCTCAACCACTCGAACTCAATTTTGTTGCCTCATCTTTGATGACTCACTTTGATGAAGTCATCTTTGGCGGTTCATCTTTGATGATTGATCCATCTTTGATGACTCAAAAAAAAATTTCTTTTTTTTTGGGGGGTCTACCTCTAGATCATAAGCTCACCAGGCCGCAGCAGGACCCCTCCCCGCAAAGGATGGAGCCCGCCTACCGCAAGTGCGACCCGCCCGCGCGAATGAAAAATAAATATACTATAAGTCATTTCATTTTTATTTTCATACTTAAACATATTTTTATTAAAAACATTTCGGCGCCATCTAAACTGTAAACTGCATTACAGACCTTATTTAACGACATATATTTAATTAAACATTATTTTTTACTAAATACTTTTTACTTAATACTTTTTAATTTATAAGATTTTTAAAAAATTGTATGTAAGAAAGAAAAAAACTAGAGTGTCTGATATATAAACATTTTATTTTTACTTCATGATATCACTATTTTATTATTAAAACATTAAACTTACATACCTTAAAGCGTCAATCATGTAACTCAATAAAGGTGTACCTAACACAAGAGGGGATTAATAGCTTTGTTTCTACTGCTTTTACTGCTTTACTCATTTTTAACTGCTTTAATCATGTTTTACTGTTTTACTTATACTGTTTTACTGTTTAACTCAACATATTCATTAACATTACATACTAAAGCAGTAAATCCGTAATCAATAGAGGTGTTTACCCTAACACCAAAAAGGGGGGATTGTGATGCTTTGTTTTTTAACTGTTTTAACTGCTTTAACTCATTTTTACTGCTAACTCATGTTTACTGCTTTAACTCTTTAACTTTCTGCTTTAATGCTTTAACTTTCTGTTTACTGTTTACTTTCTGCTTTAACTGCTTTAAACTCATAATTTATTAATATTATGTTTTTTTTCTTTTGTTTTTATATACTTGTTTATTTATTTTATTATATTTTAATTTATTTTTATTATTATTTTTATTATTTTTATTATTTTTATTATACTTAGTGTTATTTACTTTCATGCCTATTGTTATTATATTTTTAGAACACACATACCACAC
>JABUQX010077382.1:0-45862 GCA_015478945.1 Trachelipus rathkii | reverse complement strand
AATGCTAATCAGAATTTAGCCCTAAAATTGAAGATTGCAGAAACAGACCATACTATGTTTGCGACCTTGCCAGAATCCTGAACGTTCTTTGCTCTAGCGGATGAAGATCTATGTTCAGAGTGTAAAGACCTCGTATTGATCGGTAATCCAAGCCGAAAACCTTGGATCGGATAAAGATTCATTGGTTGTGGGTGGTTAAGTTGTAAGTTTTCATCTTGAAGAATCGAGCAGGAAATTAGCTGCCTTCTAAGTTGGTGAGCCGGCCTCTTTCCGCCGTTTGAGATGCTATTAGAGAGAAAGAGAAGAAACTTCCTTTAAAGGTAGAGTTTTAGTTTTTTTTTACTTATTTGGAATTATGATTTCAGAATAGTATCTAATAAACCTTTTTTTAAGGGGTTTGAGCTTGGAAGAGATTTGGTGGGGTGCCAAAGGTGGTTATTCGCATTGGGTAAAAGGTAATCATATTATAGTAATATATTATATTATACTTTATCTTTATTTTTATATAGTTTATTTATTTCATCTTTTACCATTATCATTTATTCCAATATTTTATATATAATATATATTTCAAAAATCTTCAGCAAGGGCTTTACCGTCGTTGGTCCTTTTTGGCCCGAATCTTAACCCCTAGAGCATTTTAAAACATATTCTTTGTTTGTGTTGTTCTCGATGAGTCTCTGTTCAATCCTTTCAGGTGGGTTTTCACCTTTCCCGAGAATGAATTTCTATTCCATTGGCTTCAATTCGTACCGAGTCTCCAGGGATCTTGTCTTGGAGCACAGAATTCGTTAACTCGGTCAGGTAATACAGCCAAAAAGAAGGAACGGTTAGCCTCTGTCGACACCTATACCATGGAGAAGTCTTCATATGTCCTGACAGTCGCGAATATCCATTCTATTATCCTAACTACTATAATCATTAGCATTATTATTATATTATATATTTATATTATGATTATCTTTTTTATTTATATACTTACTTGTTTAAGCATAATTTATGAAAATAGTTATATTCTATTTAATGAAGTATTGTTGGGCTATACTATAAAATCATAACCCTGAAATCCCCGGCATAAATAAAATTAAAGGTATTTTATCGATAATTATTATATCTATTAGAATAGATCCATTATTTGTTAAAACATTGAATTTAAATATATCATAAGTTTTCTTTATCCCATTAGTATTTCTTGCAAATTATTTTATTTTTATTATAAATAGCCATTTTAAAGTTAAGTTGATATTTCTTTCATTGATTATATTTTAATTTATAATAATTGAATACATTATAATTGTATAATAATATTATAATATAATATAATGATTATAATATAATAGAATTAACTAATTATACTTTCAAAATGTATTATTTTTATTGCTTATTTTTATATCTTTTTGTTTCGACTCGACCGAGTCGATACTTAACCCGATTTTCGATGACCTCGCTCATCGTTGCACCCACATTTTTCGTCGCTCGACTCGTGCTGGAAATTTGCGACCCCACTGACTTCCGATCCGAGCCTGTTGTTGGCGTGATTGGAGGAGACGTTCCAGTGTCAGGTGTGCAGAGAATTGGTTGTGAATAAAAATTGTGTAAATGATAAGATTTTGACAGAGAGCAGCGTCAAAATTTGTCAAGGTTTACTTGAAAGTCGAAATTATATCATAGAGATTGGAATAAGTAGTAATAATAATAGGGATGAATCATGGTTTTTGAGTCGATTCTGAGCCTAATGCAAAGTGCCGTGGCAACAAGATTATTCAGTCGAGAAGGATGAGCAAGCCAGGTGAAAAGACATGATTTTGTTTTTTGCGGCGTGGATTGTGACAAAAATTGTCTTCGGTAGACCCCGTTATCCCGTCTTTGTGACCCAAAGATTGTCTTGGAACGATTCGTACGAGTTCGATTCGGAGACGTTGCCAGACTTGGGTGTGCACAACTATAAGGCATTACCCGCTGCCTTAGTTAGCATTTCTGTCGAGTAAAATTCAAGTCTGTAATTCACAGCCCAAATTAGTCCAGTCGATTGCTATTTTTATTATGAATGAATGAATGTTTCTTTTGGCGATGGAGAACATAATGTAACGTGAACTAACACATTCAGGTAATGACTTCCGTATGCTATGCAGTGGAAGAAGTTGGAAAGTGGTGTAAACCTCCAGGTAATGTTGAAGGAGATAATTTAATTCATGTAATAATTAATATTAAATATTATATAGGACATTATTTTGGGACATGAATATATTATATTATCTTTATTTAATATTTATATATTATAATTATAATTATTATTATAATATATATTTTAATTTCTATTTATATATATGTTGTATATTTATATTATATATATATGTATATTTTTATAGTATATTTTTCTATATTAATTATAATACTATTAGTATTTATTTATATTATATTGTATTATTATTTACTATTATATATTTAAATATATTATTATTATCTAGTATATTTTATAGATATATTTAATATTATTGAATATAATAATAATAAATAATATTAATTAATATTAAATATAATAATATAATAATAATTATAATATATATATTATTTATATTTTATATTATAATTATCATTACAAAATTTTGTATGAACCAGCCGAATAATAATAACTTTCTCACTCTTCTTTCATTCTCTTCTCTCTTTCTCTTTTCTCTTCTCTTCTTCTCTTATGCTTCTCTTTTATCTAATTATCATTTAAATTATTTATTTATTATTTATAATATTATATTTTAATATTAATATATATCATATTTTATTTATTATATTATATAAAAAGAATATAATATATAAATAATATCTAATATATAAATTAAAAAAATTATATATTAAAATATATATAATAATTTAATAATATATTAATATTATTGGGCTTATATGAGGTTATTTAATTAAAAATTCCTTTTATATCCGAAAATTTGTTATAGAGACCAATTTTAACTACCTTGTTTCATCCTTTTGCCCTAAAGTATTTTTGTTATCATTTTTTATTTTGATAAGTTTATTAATGTTAATATTATGTACTAAATATTAATTTATTATGTATTGGTATTAATATATCAATTTAACACCATTTTGAAGAAACAATTTTTACTATATAAAAGATATCCCGCGATTGTTGGGAAGGTTGTTCTTTTTAATAGGTTAAAAGCGTTATTAAATAGCGGATATTCTTTTTTGACCTACAGTAAGGCTAATTTTATAATTTAATTTAATGTAAATAATTTATTTATTGACCAATTTACACGAACTTAGAATATTATCGTAAACTTTAATAGAAATTGGCAAATAGATCTTTTATCATTTCACTCATAGATGGGACGAGTGTTCTTACGGAGTGCGAGGTCGCTATGTATATATAAAGTGTATCGAAGAGAGTAATGAATTCAATTGAAGGAACTAAACTACATTATTATATTGTTTATCCTTAATTTTAAATAAGATACCCTCAATATTCCAGCATATAAATGAAGTATATCATAAGTAAAAATGTATATAATACTATATTATAACCACGAACAGAAATCTTTTCTGGAAGAATAACATCATTTATTTGTTGATCAAAGTTGAATATTTTTTTAACATTGCCAAATATTTTTGAAAAATATTTATATAAAATATTCAAAACTTTCGACTGAGTATTGATATCTCAATGTATTATTTCGGAACTCAATATTAATGATAATCATAGAAGATCACAATAATTAACAGGGAGAAATTCTTTTTGTTACAACTATTTAATTCTCGATATTTTTTTTATTGAATATTTTTTCATTCTTAATTTATCTATATTTTAGTTAAGTGTGTGTGTGTGTATTAACCTATATATTAGCAGATTGCTAGTTGTTTCAAATTTTATATTTTATGATTTTATTTTACATTGCGTGAGTAGGAAATATAATTTAATATATTATCTATTGCCAAGTTAAATGTTATATTCTTCTCAATATTCAATTTCTTTTATTGTTTTTTAGATAGCGTTTAGACGAATCAGTGAAGATTAGTGTAATATTACATTAAAAAAATATTAACTAAGTATAATATTAACGTTTTTATCTATATAATAGTCATTAATTATTATTTGATTTATTAATTTAATATTATATATCGTACTTTATGATTTTATAATAATTTGCTATTAATATAATATATTTATATTAATATAATATTAATATATATTATTTATATATTATAGTTTATGATTATATTAAATATATTATTATTATATATGTATATGTATATCTGTGTAGGATAAAGGTCATAGGCTTTCATATGATCAATTATAGTTTGAATGCAAAGATATTACCATATATTATTTCGACATCATATGATTGTGTAATGACGCTCGAAGTGATAGCAATAAGGTAAAGGTAGTGTAGGGTTCAGGAGATAGTTAAGAGGGGTTTTCTATTCGTGAGTCTGATAGAATGCATGCGGATTAAGGAAGAGCATATAAGATATTTTGTTATAGTTGGTTAAGGATGTGATGAGACGGTTAAGCTCGCGCGATCCGCGCACTCAGACATCCCCCCTAATTAGTCATAAAACCTCAGGACGATAAGATCCGAAGTTCCGTCAGATTCAAACTTCTACGGCTCATTTTATCCTTCTTGGAGGCCGGGCGCCCCACTCCCCCCTGTACTCCCCCCCAAAAAGAGGAATATACGGAAACATGGCGTCTTCGACGACAGGTATAGTACGCATTTAGAGGATTCTTACTGATTCTGAGAGTATTTGCTTAAGTCTTCAGAGACTAAACGTTACCAGTTGTCGATTTACTATATATTATTTATTATTATATAATCTATATATATTAGTGTTTTATATATTGGAAGAAATAGTTATAGTTAAATATTTATTTTATTATTGTTTTATTATATAATTATTAATATATAATCAAAGGTGGGATTAAGGTTAAGCGTTTACGGTTAATTATGTTATTTTTTACGTTATTACCGAGTTTAGTTATTTTCAGACGACGTAAGGACTTTAACGTTAATTTGTGAATTAAAGCAGTTAACGAGGATTAATTTAATCGCCTAATTTCCCGTAACCTTTTCATTTACGTCTATATTTTTCATTATCAGATTTTAATTGTATTAGATTCGATTTCAGATAAATGTTTCTTTTATGTTTTCCAAATTTCTAAATTCTCTAATGGCTCCCAATGTGATTTATTTAACCACCAGGTTATGTATCTGTTTATAGTTAATGTTTTTCTTTGATCGTATTATCATGTTATTGGTTGTTGAAAGGAAAACATAATTAGATGTGCCGTTCATGATCATTAACTTTTTTTCTTGTTACTTGAATTGGCTTCACTTTTGTGACTAGTGATAAGGTAGGATTTAGCTTGTAATTATAAAAAAATAGAATTTGTATTAGGGTGGAGCCAATTTTTGTTCGGTGCCAATCTCAACCTTAATGGACCATTAAATTCGGAGTTTACGGCCGAATTTAGACTATAAACACAACTTTGTCTTTTTTCTGAGATCTTAAAGTCGTTTCGTGTTTTTATCTATGTCTGTTTTCTGCTTTGAGTATTTTCAATTTTTACCAAATCCTATAGTTTTTTGCATTTTTCGAATTCCTACTAAAATATTTTTGGAGATGACTGTCAACTAAATATCAAGTTGGATTATACTATCTAAAGCGTCCCACGCCGACTTCAAAAATCCGTTAGATTGCGATTTTCAAAACACTAATTTTTCCATCAATTAAAAATTGGAATTTATTTTATCAGAAATGTGGAATACCGTATATTCGGAATATTGTAAGTATGGAGAGATGCAATTTTTTACTTTAATATTTCTTTGTATATGCCCCCAGTAGTTTGGATTTGTTTGGAACGATTCCCAACAATGTGTGATTTTATCAATAATTTATTTTGATAAAAATATATAAAAAAGGTGATAAAATGAAAATCAATTATAATATATATAATATTTCTATTATATTAAATATATTAATATCGTATATATATATTATATTATAATATTTTATTATTATAATATAAATATTTAAATATATTATATATATAAATAATAATAATTTATTATATTCTCTATATATATATTATATTTATTATAAGCGTATATATTATAAATTTATATATAATATATCTAATTTATTATACGTATATTATATATATTATATTATATTATATTATATTTTAATTAATAGATATCTATTATTATTTTAATTTATATATTATTTTTATTATATATCTATTTTAAAAATATTTAATATTTACAATATTTATATAGATATATATCTATATAAATTTATAAAAATAAAAAAAATATATAAGAAAAAAATATACTAATATAATAAATATTAAATAAATAAAATAATAAAAATAAAATAAAATAAATAAATAAAAATAAATTATTTTAATAAAAATAAAATATTTCATAATATAAATAATTATAAAAAAATAATAATAAATAAAAAAAACAATAATAATAGATATAAATAATAATCAATGATAATATATATGAATGATAAAAAAAATAACATAGTAAAAAAAATGCTTTTTTGAATTAAGGTATAATCAGAGTTACTGGTAAATCTAGGAGTGTATAGTAAAGATTTTAGATAAAATCAGATATGAATAGTTTATTAATAAAAAAATATAAATAAATAAATATAATATAGGAAAAACTGCATTAGAAAAAAGTGGAAAAAAGCGGATTTGAAAGAAGAAGAGAAGAAAAAAAAATAGGGAATACAAAAGTAATGAAAAGAGAAAATATAAAAATAAATACATAAAAATAAAAACAAAAATATTTTTTTTTTAAATAGAATAAAAATTATAGTATAGTTAAAAAAAGCGAAAACTAGAAGTGCTTAATTAGAAAAAGATAAGAATATAAATTGATTTTGGAATGTCGATTTAAAATAAATAATTGTCAAATATATAATACAATAGATATAGAAAAGATAAAAAAAATAAAAAAATAAATATAAAAAATAAAAATGAAAATTTATTAAAGTAATATCAAATAACATACATGATAATACAAAAAAAAAAAAAAAAAAAAAAATTAAATAAAAAATAAAAAAAAACAATATAATATAAGAAAAATAAGAAAAAAAAGGAAAAAGAAAAAAAAAAAAAAAAAAATATTATATTTTTAATATTTAATTAACAAATAGAGAGTACTATGTGGAAGATTAATAGTTTTAAAATATAGATAATATCGCAAAATGATATAAGAACACTGAAATTTGATGAGAAACGGATAAAGTAGAAAAAAAATCAATTTTCACTTTTTCAAGCGATAAATTGACTTTATCTGAAAAGTGAAATATTGAATTTATTTATTTCTATAATCGTCAAATCAAAGTTTTCAGGCAGCCTTCTTCGCAAATTGAACTTCTTGGATAATTTTATATATTTTTAACTAAAAAGAAAATTTTAAAATTTCACCCCCTAAAATTTAAGACTTTATTTGTTCCAAGACAATCCCCCAAGAATGATTCATTACAAAGAAATTTCTAAATAAAGAGAAATGAAATGCATCTACACCACACGATAAATGTCGTGAATAGTTCGAGAATCGGATAAACTGAAAAAAGAAAAGATCCAACATTTTTCCAATTTGAAACCACCCAAAAAGTAGTAGGAGTTTTGAACTAGCTATTGATCAAATTTAGGAGGTCAATATCAAATTATAGTTCATACTTTAACAGGAATACCTAGTAGCCATCTTTGTATATTACAGTTTAAGTATTCAAATAGTTTAGGCAAGTATTAAAATGTCAAAACAATCCGGGAGTTAGAAAATTTAAAAATATCCCAAAGCAAAATGTACAGACAAAGAAATTCGAACGTCGTTTATGACCATCGGAAAAGATACGGTAATTTTTATGTTGATCAGAGGTCAATACGGAACTGACATCCAACATTCATATAATTTTTAGGGAGGGGAGAGTGAAAAATTGGACTCAGCCGAAAGCAAAATTGGAGTCTTCCACCTTTGAATTGTAACATTGGAATACTCTATTGATATATCAATAAAAAATTTAATATTATGCATTATTAAGAGTTACTTTGGAGTATATCTTGCAAAGACGAAAGTTAAATCATTAACTAATTTATGAAACTTTGACCTCTCAAACCTTAAATCATTTTATATTTGTGAAGAATGTTTTAAAGTTGAGAATTAAGATTCTATAGTATAGTTTTAAATGATTTTAATTTATTGATTATTTATTATATTTATTATTATTCATATTCGTTATTACATGTGCTCTGCAAACGTTATTAATTATTATATATAATTATTATCATATATAATATATATAATAATAATATTATTATAATTAATAATATAATAATATATTCTTATTATATATAATATTATTTTAGTATAATATTATATATAATATATTTATTATATATATATATATATAAATATTATTATAGATAGATAAATAGATAGTCCTTGTCAAATAAAAAAATATATAATATATTAATATTAATAAAATATAAAAATTAATAGAAAAATTAATGATTGTTAAGTATAATAGATGTAATTGAGCAGTTATGAATAATAGAATGATATTATATATTTAAATATTATTGTTATTTTATTTGTAATGCTGATGTTGTTTGAATAGTGTTTTGCAAACTTTGATTTTATTTATGAAGACTTGTTCTTCATATCAGTTGGTTTAACTTATTAGATTCAGTGAACGTTATTTTGCACCTTTAGAGTTTTGTAAAGTAAGTTTCTAGTTTTATTTTTTTCTTTTCTTTGTTTTTCGTTTTTTTTTTGGTTTTGCGTGTTTATTGGGTAACTGAGAAAAATGATGGAAGGTTTGAGTTTAGTTTTTTTTTATTTATTATCAATCTGATTTTTAATCTTTTTTGAACCAATTAACTTGTTACTTAGGTTTTAGGTTTGTGATTTTCCTTTTTCTTTGTGTTTTAGCTTTTGTTTTGTTTATATCGTGTGTGTGTGCGTGTGGTGTGCGTGTTGCTGTGCGTTTGCGTGTGCTCCAGTATTGTGTGTGTGAGGCGATGATGGCCGTTTTGGTAGATACGGTTTTTGATTACACTCCGTGGTGGTGATATCTAACTTGGCCCGTCTGGCTGATACACTCTCTTCTTAGCGCTATATTTTGTCTTTTGAGTCAGATGGCTAGAATTCCCTACATGTTTACGTATCATTATTTATTTCTAATTCAGTTAAAGGGTGAATGTGCTGTACATTAGCATGTAACGTTGTGCAATCTATCTAATTTCCGTGTTCTGTGGCTTAAATTTTTTCTTCCTTCTACTATAGTCCCCCTCCTTTCCTTCCTTACAGAAAGAATTTTCACACGTTTTTTTGAATATCTTATACTTCTACGGTGTTCTTTTTTAATCAATTGGGTCTCTATTAGGCTTTCAATGTACACAATGATGGTTTGGGTCTTATACTGTTTATGGTGGGGAGGAGGAATCATTCGCTTTCTCACCCGATCTGGCAATAATTAAAGAACACAACATTCCGATCGTGCTAATTCTTGAAACTTGACTAGTGTTCACATGTCTTTTCTTAATACACCTTGTTCCTATTGGTAATTGCCACCTTATAATATCTTTTATTTTATATATTTTAACAGTCATCCTGGCCTGTGCGTTTTTCTGGAATTTTCCGAGACGCCGATTGGGGGCTTTGCGACTTGCTTCTAGTAACATAATTGGATCATGACTGATTTTCCTTGGTGAGCTCGGCTTTGGCGAAAGGGTGGGAGTTTAATCGTGATGGGGATGAGAGTTACTTTTTCCGTTAAATCATTTGCTGTCATGCATAATCATGTTCAAGTGAATGTCTCTGGGCCTTCAAGCTAGGACAATGGTATCGGGGTGGAAATGTTTCGTTTCCTATCGATTAATTTTCATTCAGTAGATTCCATTGCAGGGACTACTTCGACGAGAAGCGGATTTCATAAACCGAAGTACGTCTCCTGTTGGTTTCTTGTAATTTTGGCTGTGCCAAAAACATCTCGCCAACATTCTGTAAATTACTCTCTCTTATTCGATTGATGGTTCTGTGCTAATCCAACTGACAGTGTAATCGTCTTCAGGCTTCCTTTTCTGGTAACTCCCTGTTGGCGTAATGGCGTTCTCTTCTCCTTCTTCTTTTAGGTGTCTATGCTTGCTGAGATTAATTTGTCGGTCTGGGTCCTGAAATTCATGACGTTAGGAGGCGGGTGCACGGATGGTTCCTCCGTTTTTGAGGGAGTGGTGTTCGTGCTGGCCCTTCCTTCGTTACTGATATTTCTAGCACATTAGCATAGTTCCTCAGTTGTTGGAAGCGCGCATAGTCCACTATTCCGAAAACAGGAGCCGCTCTGATCTTTACTTGGCTATAGCTCAACTGTTTTATCTATATGCTTTGGATACTTCTAGTTCATTCGGCTCTTGGCTTTGTCCTTCTTTTCCCCGATGCGTCACGGTTTTTCCCCGGCCCACCCTCTCCGGGGTTCTCGGTGTGGTATCTTTACTTCTTTATTAACAATTTTATGGGTTTTCACCAGTATTACCGGGCGATTCTACTGGTGGGTTTGATATCAAGCACTTAATCTTGGGCGGGATTTTGTACCGGGTTCATGTCTCTTCCAGTGCTCTTATAATTTTCTCATTCTCATTTGCTTATTATGTCTCGCTTTCTTTCAAATCGCTAATGTGGTGGTTGTTGATGGGGCGATTCTTCTTCGTTTTCGTCATAAGTGGGTGTTTCAGGTTATGATCTTATTCCTCATATTCTGCAATTATTCATTTAATGGATGTCTTCGTGATGCATCTATTTTTCATCTCATTGCGATGTGCTCGGCTCTTCATTTTCGATATATATCCATTCTGACTACACATTTGTTATGTTAGATTGCCTCTCACTTTCTTATCTTACCTTTTCCTCCTTTTCTTTTCGTTTTGCTGATTTCAGATTTTCATCCTCTTCGTTTCGACTCTTTTCGTCAGCGCTTGTGAATTTTTTCTTCTAGAACAAACTTCATACAATCTCCCGTCTCTAAGACAATTCTAATTTCCTTCTATTGTCGACGGTTACTCTGTCTCTGTGTTGACAGATAGAATTTCTTGCCTTAACATAAAACCCATAAGAATGTTGAACTCATACCTGTTTTGCCTTAGGCGCCCTCAATAGACCTGGGAGTTCTGGTTATGGATTGCGATGAGTTTTTTTTTCTTTCCGTATTACAGTATACAGGGTCGCTGCTGCTTGTATGGAGTATGCCTCTTACATCTATCGGGCCTCAGGTTTCACCGGTTTTTTGGATAGGTCGAGTCAAGGCTAATCAGACTTATAACGTCCCTGTTTTTTCAGTTACTTGACCTCTATCTTTTGGGCGGTGTTGGGCTTTATTTTTTTATTAGGTAGTTAAGTGGAGTTGAGGGGCTTGTTCATCGTGCGCCTTTAAGGAGCAACCTCGGCCAGGAGGTGCTTTTTCTGCGGTAACTGAGTTTGGTTGATGTTGGATCCATAGTTCGCTGCGTGCTCTTCTTCTACACTATGTTATGTGATTGCTCTTCTTTACCCTGTGTTTTACCTCTTTATTCCCCTCCTTTAAAGCCCGCGCCCTGTGCTCTCTGGTTCGTATTTGGTTAGTTGGCCTTTGTTGAGTGCAACACTTTGTGAATAGCTTGCCATGGCGGTGGTGAAATGTTTGGTTTAAAAATCTTATATTATTATTATTATATATATATTAATTCTGATATATATATATTTCTTATTATATAATTTATATATTTATTACGTAAATAATTCTCTTTCTTAATTCAAACATTATCAGCAACATAAATTAGAAAATACAATTTTATTATATCTCTATTTGTTGAGACGGTTACGTTTACGATTAACCCGTTATTTCCGTTATTGTGTACCGGATGTTTCATAGCTTACGTCCGTTGAAGTTTTTTGTTAAGATTAGGATTAAACGCGTTACTTTCTCATGTACCTGTGCCTCTGTTATATATTATATATATTATTAATATATAATATGTATTTATAACTATATTTATATTATAAACTTTATAGTATATTTATACTATATATATATTATATATTCTTAAATACGTATGTTTTATACTATATTACTTCTTATATATTATTCTTATTTATTGTTTATAATAATATATGCATTTTAGATCTAGTATTTAATACTTTTATATTGTAATCCGTTGTTCATTACTTTATATTCGATCCGATATATATATAATATATAAATTTGTTTATTATATTACTTTTATTATATATATATGTACTTATATTTTTGATGCTTAATATATTATAATATAATATAATAATATTAATAATATATATAAATATAATCTATATTAAAATAGTATAATAATAATATAATAAAATTTAGTAATTTATATATACATATCATTAAATAACTCATAATTAATTAGAAAAACCTCAGAAGCATTCAAGAAATTTACTATTTCACCGATTCGAATAATTAGTCCTTCGGATACTGCCGTTCGACAGACATTGGACTTGCGAATAGGAGGCACGATCACGTAGGGGGTCCTATCCCGAAAAAAATAGCGAGATCTTTGCTTGGGTTCAGATTTATATATCAAACTAGACTTTTACAGTTTCACAGTACCCATTAGTTCCCAAGGACTAGGAGTGCTTTTAATAATTGTTCCGGTGTTCGCTTTTTTTGACCACGCTCTTTTTTTAACTGTAAAGAGTACCGAGGTGTCTATTACAAGAGGTTAACATGTTTGGGTTAAAAAAAACCATACCCGCATTTACCGGATCTTAGAATCTTTGCAAAAAGTGATTGAGTATTTCATCTCTAGGAATTCAAAGCCTATGGGTGCTAAGTCACCTTTGGAGGGACCCTAAGATTAGGTGGAGTGATAAAGTTAATACCCGTGATCACCTCCTCTAGACCATTAGATTCCGATACAATCCGCGATATTGATATCCATATTGACGTCTGTCAAGAAAGACTATCTCTTCGAATAATTATCTTTGCTTTTGACTTTGCACAAACAGTCGGGGAAAGGGTGGCACCATTTAGTGCAACATGTCCAGTTTTTTAATACTATATGTTTTGCACGGCGACAATTAATATTATACAAAGATGCTTGGCTGTTAGGATCGTTAGTGATAGTTTTACCAGCTTTAAATTTTACGGCATTAAGTATATTTTATATGATCTTTACTTAACTTTTTCCACGATTAATAGTAGTTATGATTATAAGGTATTATTTATTAATTTTATATAAATTGCTTTTTATGATTAAATGTTTGTTACTAACCAGCTCTTGATAAGTTTTTGAACGATCACCTTGAATGGTGCTTCCGAAGTTTTGTTATTGCATTCGTGGCTTGTGTTCCCGTCTTCTTGCTTGATTTTTGTTCGTTAAATCAAATTGTGCAATGTTGCCGTTTTGTTTTCACTGCTTTTTCTATTTTAAATTCAAATACATGTGCTTAATTGAAACACAATTTATAAGACATAAGTTATTGTCAGTATTTGAAAGTATGATTCCTGAATAAAATATAATGTAGGAAAAGTAATTCTGTGGTGACGCAGCGGGCGTTACCCTCAATCCAGCGTTCCCACTGTTCTTAGTCTAAAGTTGGGCTACGTAGTTAATTAATAGTAGAAAATTTCTTGAACTTAGTTATCTATATATGGTTGTTTAGAGTCATAGTGAACCTGCAACGCATCTGATTATCTCAGTGATGGAATTTTAGTCAGCTCGCATTAGCATTACTCGCTGCCGGAGTGTACCCGTTTTTCCCTATGGGAATTGACTATGTAAGATACTATTCGTAAAAAGGTGAAATCTCAAATGAAGTACGACTGTTGATGCAGACCATAAGTTTTCTCGCTCCTTTTAGCGTATATTATATTATTTATATATTCTATATTTATTTAATTTTAGTTAATATATGTTATATTTTCTTATTAATTGGTGTTCTCTTTTCGTTTACTTAGTGCTTGTGTATTTAAAGTATCTATTGATAGATTGATAATATTATAAGTTCACATTTTATTTCTAGTTGTGGAAGATAGAACTAGCGGAGAGCATACTGGGAGAGACTCGTATTGAGTCAAACCATGAAGAAGGAAGAATTTAACATGAAAGATAACATTAAGTAGTAAAGATTCAGAGATTGTACAAGGAGGTTAATTTCACCCATAAAATATAAGCTAGTCTGAATATGATTATTTATATTTTGAACAAAAATATTTATGTCGAAACGAGTCATCGTCAGGATCTTAAATCAAGATTTTTAATATAGAATGTCCAGCTTGAATATATTTTGAAACAATTTCAGTATACAAAAATTCTTATATTTTCTATTCTATGCCCAGAAATTGAGTTTTCATAGTTTTGATATTGTATAACTATATATGTTCTCTTTTAAATTTTAAACGGGTGTTGTAGTACAAGAAATTATTAAGATTGTTCCTCATTTGATGTGTTGTTGCATTGGAGTACAGGGAGGTTTGGAATTTGTATTTGTGCCTATTAAATAATCCGTTACATAATTATTATATTGTGTCAATTCGTTTATTCAATGATACCGGTTAGATTTTTATGATGAATAACATATGATTTATACTCTCTTTAAAGTGAGGCGGATGTTATTTAGTAGCGCTTCAATGTTTAAGTTTAATAATTTTACATAATGTTTCATATATTTGATATTATAAACTATGTTAGATATGAGGGAAGTATGTATGTAAGAATAGGGTTTCGGATTTAATACTTTTGCAAGATAAATTCAGCCTCTTAATTTTACGTTTGTTAATGACTACTTTCCGCACATAGATAATTTACATGGTAACTAAAAGAAGTTGTGTTGTAATTTTTCATGCGTTATTTGTGTGAGTATATTAGGCAACCATACATTATTATATATATCCTTGAATATTTATATATAAATCAAGTCTTGGTATTTTCTTTTTGTTCAATAGAGTGTGTGATTCTGTTGTTGTGTCCTGTATATGCTATAATGCAATATCTATTATGCTATTCTATAATTATAAATGGTTCTATATATAATTTTTTGCTAATTATATATTAATTATTATTTATATTATTATTAAGTATTATTTATTATTATATTAATATTATTATTATTATTCTCGCAATATTATTATTCACTATTCTCTGGTTTATTAATTATTATTATGTTATTATTATTATTATTTATTAATATTATTATTATTATATATTTTAATTTACTTATTTAATGAATACTGATAGTATAAAATGTTAATTCACTCTATTTATATTGGTATAGTTAAGTATTTATACATAAAAATTAAAAATAAATTTACGTACCAGTTACTTAAATATATAAATTGAACGTATTTTACATTTGTGTTTCCGAAACTGAAATGAGTCATTTTGTTGTTCATGTGTTTTGCGTAATATTTGCCAGCTCTATTTATGATCTTATACTCGATATAGGTTACTATCTTAGAGCGTCACTTCTTTGCTTTTTGCTCTATATAGCTAATTGGAGATTTAGATTTCTTTTCAATAAGAATGTGGATCTAAATTTTCTCATAAAGTCAATTGTGCGAAAAAAAAAATTTGTTGAAAAGAGGATTTTTTAATTTTAAACTGTACTAAATCTTTGATACTCTCACTTTATTAGTATTAAGATTCTCATTGAGTTATCGTACAAAGTTGATATGGTAAATTGTATCTGACTGGAATTTTTGGTAGTTCGGTTAAGTCGATAGTCTGAGGTCCGTCATAATTGTTTATTTTACTGTAGGTATCTGCTTCAGCTCTGGTTACAACCAACGGAAGAGGTATTGTATTGAGAGGCGAGTAATCAAGACTGTTAATATTACTCGTAATTATTTATGAAATTATTTGTATGTATTTTATTATTTAAAGTATTAATTAAAATGTTATTATTAAGTATATACTCTTAATATCATGTTATACTATAATTATAATGTCTAGTTAATTTATCATTATTTAATTATAATTAAGATATTTATTTTAATACTTATGGGGTATACATTATTGAATTATTATATTATATTTAGTTAATTATTAGTGAGTGTGTTTGTCAGGATTAATTAAGAATTGATTAATTGATCGTTGCCTATTTATGTGAATGTGAGAAGATATCACACAGTGGTTGGATTTTTAGCAGTACATTATTACATAATATAGGTAGGACTCTGTTTTCTGGCTCGATAGAGAAAGGATGAGAGATAAGAATACATATTATGCTGCGATTGTTTCTGGGAAACGGAGAATCTCAGGTCCAGCGATGAATAAACACAAAGTTAACAAACATTTAGATAATTGCTAAGCAAATTGTAGTATTCCTTAAACATGGTTTATGTATAGTATATAAATTATTGAATATTAAATTAGACTCTCTCTCTGTGTGGGGAGATTAATATTAGTAATATTAGTGGTAGTTTTTTTTTATTGTCTGGTTTTTAGCATTTATATAACAATAAGTGTAAGTATTTGTATCTTCTTTGTTATATAATTGTTTGAAAAGTACCTATACTGATTTTAAAGAGGGAAAATTGTGTCTCTTGTATAAACAAATAACAATTTATTTACGAATTCAAATTATAGAATTTATATTAATAGCAGTCAATCTTGAAAATGAAATAAAACTAGATACTTTATAGATTGCTAGAACATGTGAGTATATACTGGTAAATATATTTCAGCTTGCTATAGTGACTTTCCTATAATTAATGAATTCTTTAAAGATTGTATGTATATTCAGTAATCTATTTTTACAGAATAATCTTCTTTTTTAGGGCACTACGAAATTTTTATGAGAAATCTCGTTGAGCCTGTATGGAAGCTGTTGCGCTTCGTTTTGTAGAGCATAGTTATTATATATGAGAAAATAATTTGTTCAGAGGTTGATTAGATTACGTATTAATAATCTGAAGGAGTAAGATATATGTGGAGTTCTGGAAATACAAATATTAATTACGATTTTAGATTTTCTCGATTGTGATAATTCTTTAGAGTTATACCTCTCGGTGAGGCAGCAATTATGCAGGGAATGTGAGTGTTTTGGTGATACTTAAGATGATTCTATGTAATATCTTTTAAAATTGAAATAAGGTAGGTGATCGCTTTCTGCTGAGTAACGAGGGAAGTGAATGTTATAAAATAGATGATCTGATCTTAATTGGATTGAGATAAGAGGAGATAATCTTAAAAGAAAGAACGAGACAGTATTTTGTATGGTTTTAACTAGTGCAATATTTTCATTTTTTGACCGTATAACGTATCCTAGTTGGGAGATGTTTAAGTCCGAGATTCGACAGACAGAGTTATCTCTCGACGGAGTAATAAGCCAAGTTTGACGAGCTCTGATAGACTTTGAGCAGTCGCGGTGATCAAACTGTTATAACTCATACAACCTTAATTACTGAGGTTACGAATATATAATACATACTAAATTGTGGTATTTCTTTTTGCTTCCAGTTTAAAACCTCTGGACCATAACAAAAAAGAAATTTCCCATAAGATGAAAAGGACAACAGGTCCCTAAAGACTCAAGAGTATTGGAAAGGTTCTCCATGGTTTACGTAATTACAGATGTACACAGTATAATTAAATGGGTTTTTTTGACTCCGTAATAACTTGATATGATGTAAAGAGCTTATATATTATCTTTTCTATCCGTTTTACAGTGTTTATGATGGTATATGGTTAGTAATTTAGTATCGATTTTTTATTCACATTATCCTTCATTGTGCATCGACCTCAAGTGATTTTTTAGAAATATGATGTAATTAATAGTGAAGGGAGGGTATTTGTAAGGTTAGTTCTTTTAGCATATTCTAGTATAAGGTAGTAATAGGTTACGTGATATTGTTACTAATAATACGACTCTTTCAGTTTATACTAAATAGTATAACAGGGCAGTACGCCAGGGGGTGGCTGAAGGGGTGGTGCAGTACCGCGCTCGCTCCCTCTCGTCGGAGAATTTAGTTGACTGTCATATTTTCTCTCTCTCGACGTTCTTCGTCGTCTCCCGCCATATACGACAAATAGATACTATATTAGTAAAATAATATAAATGATTTAGATGAGGGAGATAATTTGATGAGTAATATGTCAGTTATAATCACTAGAAGTAATATATTATGATGAATGGTACGCTTGTATCTGTAATTTAGGTAAAGTTTTGTATCACTAGTTAATATGCTATTAGTTATATATATAAGTATCACTAGTGATTAAATTGATATTAATAGGGGCATCTGAATATGAGTTATAATGTATACGTAACTACTTACTGTAATAAATTATTTGATGATGAGTACTAGTAAATATGTCTAGTATAGTCTTAGGATAACTAGTAGAGTATAGTTGGACTTATTCTGTTGCAGTTGTGAAGTGTTGAAGGAGATCGCAACTAGAAAATATTGAATTTAGGAACGCTAAGCTAACGGTCCGTCGGTGCATTGAATAACTTAAAGGAAACAAGTATAGAGGGCTTGTCTAGAGTTCTAAGTTATGATATATGTATAGTTAAGTAAGAATAGACACCTCTCAATTGTGGTATAGTCATTGTCGTTTTCAGAATGTATAAGAACAAAATAAGCCATATATATATATATATATATATATGCCTACAAGAGAAACTTTTCTCTGAAAGCATTTAATATCCATATGCTATGCCAATTCATCAATATCTGTTGAGGTTAGGTGAAACAATCCACCAACATCTTTTGAATTTTTTTTTAATTATATTATCAACCACAGTTTATATAATAATAAAAGCTGCGGCGGACCTTTCCAGTTGTAAATTCAAACTTATATTTTTGATAAAATTGAGTTTTATACTCTTTTCACGGTTTCTATGTGTTTAAATTGTATTTCAAATCATATTTATTCCAAAAAGTTTTCGTTAAAAAGTTATAAATTTATCCTTTTTGATATATTTCTACCAGCCTAACCTAACCAAACAATCTAATCTATCCCAACCTACCAAACCTAACCTTAACTAAAATATTTTTGCCTAACCTAACCTAACAAACCTAACCTTATCTAAAATATCCTAGCCTAACCTAAACTAAAAGTCAACTTAACCTGGCAAAACAAAATATGCTAAATTTGTCAGGAAAATGTTAAAAAAATGATAAATTTAGCATTTTCTAAAGGAAATGGCTTACTAAAGCTACGATATCACCAAGTATATATTTTAATGTAAATAAAATATTGTTGTTTTTACTTCAATATTTCAGAGATTCAAACATCACCAATTTTATGAATATGTATCTAAGTGTTTAAGTTTAATTAAGCTACCATTTCAATATCCTGAACTAGGAATATAAACCACAATGACAAAACAAAAAATATGGCTTATTGATCGAAATAAATGACTTTAACATTAACAAAGTTATTCATTATATAACATCACTAAAGTAGACTAACAGGTATACAGAACGAACACTGTACACGAGCTGAGTGGTTCCTGTTTACTAGAAGTTATCAAATACAAGATGAGAAATTGGTTCAAACATCTCCAACTTTTCGAAATGAATATGTATTACCTAAGTTTTAAGTGTTTAATTTTCGAACCATTACGCAATACCTATGAGTTCTTTGTTTGGTTTCGTACCTCTAACATATTAACGTTACATCTTACAAATAAATGTAACATTTAGCAAAATTTAATCACAACAATTGGTTAATTATCACTGCAGACCAGCGAAGTATCTAACATAATAAAGTTTTCACATTTAATAAACTAAATAGGATAAATCATAAACTAAGAAATAATGCCAAAGACAACATAAAACAGTCTTAAGCAGAGAATAAGCACTGTTAACATCTACAAGTTCACCACTTAACACCAATAAAGCAACTTAACATGGTAATGCAAAACGGTAACCTATAATACTTATTTTTCAAGCATACTCTAACATATTAACGTTATCTTACAGTAAACTAGTAACAGTTTAGCAAAAAGTATATCACAACATTGTTAATGTATCATAGCAGACCAGGCGAAAGGATGCTGAACCATAATAAAGTTGTTCACAATTAATAAGCTAACATAGCATCAACTGAACTAAAAATAAATGCCCCAAAGGACAAACATAAACACAATCTATAGCAGGAAAAGCAGTCAAATTAAACAAAGTTCCACACTTAACACAAATTAAAGCACCTAACATGGTAGCAAAAACGTAACTAATCTTATCTTTATCAAGCATAACTCTAACACTATTAAAGTTTAATATACACATAACATAGTAAACAATTTCAACAATAAAATTTCTCACAAATATGGTTATATCATACAGCAGCGAAATATTTGTACATAATAAAGTTTGACATTAAATAAAATCTGTATCATGCATCAACTGAACTAAGAAACTAAATGCCCAAAGACAAACATAACACATATTAAGCAGGAATAAGCAGTCAACATAAACAAAGTCCATACTTAACACAAGTAAAGCAACTAACAGAATGCAACAACGTTAACTTATTCTTAACTTTTTCAAAGACTAACTCTAACATATTGAACGTTAATTTACACTAACAGGCAGTTAACAATTTTAACTCAAAATTTCTCACAACATTGGTAATTTATCAGACAGAGCTGCGAAAGTATGCTAACACGTAACAAAGTTCCACATCAATAAAGCTAACATAGTGTCAACCATTGAACTAAGAAAATAATCATCAAAGACAAACCTATCAAACGTACACAAAATAAACTGTTAAAATTAACAAAGTTCACACTCAAAACCGATAAAGAACTACACGGTACTGAAAAAGTTTAACCTAATCTTACTTTATTTTCAGCATAACTCTAAACTATTAACGTTATTTCTTCAACTGACACAGTAAACATTAAATACATATCACACAACACGGTTTATCATAAGATCAATGAACATACTTTAACATAACAATGTCTTCATATTAATAAAGCTAACATAGCATCATATGAACTAGGAAAAATAATGTGCAGACGACAACCTACACACCTTAAACATGAATAAAAACTGTTAACATTAACAAAGTTCCAACACTTTAATCACTTAAGTAACTACTTTACATACAAAACGTGAAAACCTGTTCATATTTTCCAAGCCATACTCTAGCCCAATATTTAACGTTAATTCTTACATTGACACCAGTAACATTTTATCAAAAAATGTGTCATAACATACCTAACCATCACTAAATATACCTAACAAGTAAATACGAATAAAGTAAAGTGTTATCTGACTTATTCTTTTTAGGGACTCGCTCCTTTCAGAAAATACAACTCATAAACAATGAAAAATGATTCTTACGCTGTTAACATATCTTAGCATAAAAAGTGATGCAACTTATTATATTTGACCTCTGGCAGGATATAAAGCAATATAGCAGTCGCCATTCGGTTTACGATAATATAAATGACAATCGTAGCGGAATAACGAAATCCATGAAGATATCAACGAACAAGCGTAGAGAGATATGCCAAGGAGATGTCAGCCGTAATCCAACACAGCGAAAAAACGTATCCTTACTGAGAAAATAGTGTATAAACATCCCTAAAATGTAAATGAGATTCTTTCTTTCACCAATCAGAAGAAAGTAAACAAGAATAACGACGTTTACGAATGAACCATATCAGATCAAAAGGGTATATATTTCGTTCGACAACATCAACAACAACAACAACAACAACAACAAACAACAACAACAACATATAACATTTAGTACAAAGATAAGTTCTTGATACTAACCAATGAATATATGCTAACGATAAAAGTTTTCACATTTAATAAAGCTGACAATAGCATCACCAGAGCTAAGAAAAATAATGTACAACGACGAATCTAACACAAATTAAGCACGAATTCCTTTTAGAGATAACAATTAACAAAGTTCACCACTTAACACCTGTTAAAGTACTGACATCTGGCATACAAAAAGTAACCATATTCATACTTTTACCAAACAGTATCCCCAACATATTAACGTTAATTTACATTGACACGAGTAATAAGTTTAGCAAGAATTTCATTCATAAACCGTTGTTTAATTTCAATACAGACAGTGAAAGTATGCTAAACGACAAAGTTTCCACATTTAATAAAGCTAAGTAACTAACCTGAAACTAAGAATTGAATGTACAATGACAACCCAACACCATATGCATGAAATAGAAACCACGTACATTAACAACCTTTCGCACTTAACAAACAGGTAAAGTACAAACACGTTCGTCTCAAAACGTACCCTATTCAGACTTTTTCAAGCATATTTCTTACATATAAATGTTAATTTACATTAACATCGATTAATATTTGAACAACAATTTAGCATAAAACGTGTATAATCATCATACTGACGAACAATAATAATGCTGAACGTAACAAATGTTTTACATCAACTTTGTAACATTTAACAAAAAATTTCATCATAACCTCGCTAAATATCATAACCCCAGCGAATAATCGCAAACATAACAAAGTTTTTTAACAACAGCTTTTAACAAAAAAATAACAAAATTTTTATACCTAAACATAACATAAAAATAAAGTTCTTTGAGTGTATATTTGTTCCAACTGTACATAAAGTTTACTGAATTTTCAAGCAATAATCAGTAAATCAGTAGATCCAAACCCACCCATCCGTGAGTCCCTCACCCATCCCGCCCGCTGTGATCTATTGAGCTATGATTCAAGTATATTCAAGTATCATTTTGGAAAAACAACATAAAAAATATGTGTCTTCTATATAACCTAACCTACGATATATGCTTAACAACAAAGTTTCTAGCATCAATAAAGCATAACAAATCTAGAACGCGAATAGGAGATTATAATGTACAAATGCACAAAGCCTAAACTACCTAGCGTAATGCAATAATAGCTAACATCACTGAAAAAATTCCCTTACTGATCAAGGTAAAACTAGCTAACAGATCATACAATACTCGATATGTTCCCACTTATTGAGCATATTAGCAACAGGTAAAGCCATATTATCTAACAAAATCCATTAACAATGACCAATCTATCAAATATACACCATCTTGAATATGAATTGACACTAATCTTCATCAAAGTTTCACTCGTTTTGAGTATAAATAACATCAATTGTCCTATGAATAAACATAGGCAACAATCTCGGGCATCAGGAATGTATTATATCAACAAAAAAACTTAACCTAGGTTCACGTTTTCTAACACATCATCGTCATTTAACACAGTAATATCTTACAAAAACCCATCATTTCTTAACAAATCAGTTATTTCAATGTCAATGGTAATTTTAACAATAACTACTTCACTTACGAATAAACAGTTTTCATCTCTAACCAAGAGTATCTAAAAGCACAATTACCATCGAGAAGAAAACCCAGCGGATGGCCCTATGAAAGGTGTGTAATCCTGCGACGGGGGAGATACCGAAGGGGTGTAAAGCGGGCTTTACCCTCCAGAAGGAGGGTTAAGCCTCAGCCCTTCGGGGCTGGAGGCCCAAAGCGCTGACACTATTGATGACAAGAGTAGTGTCAATTCATAGTTCAAGACTTAGTTCAGGTTATGATAGATTGTCACTTTGATTAAGGGATTTGTTAGATAATACGGTTTACCTCGTGCTTTTAATATTGCTTCGAAAAAAAGGTCGGACATATCAGTATGTATGATCTGTTAAGCAGTTTACTGATTCAGTGAGGGAAATTATTCAGGGCTGTTAGCTGATTATAAATACAGCTACTATCTTGACAGTTTGCATTTGTAATATATATTGCCTACCAGGTAGTTAATGAATTTGAGAGCTTTATTTATGCTAAAAACTATGTTGGTTAAGCATATATTTCTAGACCGTTAGATAATAAAAGAAATATTTTTATGTTATGTTTGTCCAAATGATACTAAAGAAAATTATGACTTGAATCATAATAGCTTCAATAGATCACAGTGCGAGTGGGACGATAGGGACGTGCAGGATGGGTGGTTGGATTACTGGATTTTACTGAATTGTATTAGCTTTTAAAACTCAGTAAATTATTACGTTTTACTGGGATATTTTATTCAGAACTTATTTTTATGTTATGTTTTATAGAATTTTTTTGAGTTATTTGTTATCGTTTGGTTAAAAGACTTTGTATCATGTTTCAGATTATTCCGATGGGATAGTATTGATATTTAGACGAGGTCTATGATTGAATATTTTTATTAAAATGTTACGAAGTTGAATGTAAAACATTTGTTCGTCAGCATTATACTCTTGTTCGTATGATAGATTAACAGGTTTTGCTAAAAATTTTGTTAACATAATTACGATGTTAATTGTATAAATTAACATTGACTATTCAAGATATGCTTGAAAAAAGTCTGAACTAGCGGTACGTTTTTGGCACGAAGTGTTATGTTACTTTATTGTTTGTTAAGTGCGAAAAGTTTTTTAATGTTAGTGGGTTTATTCATGCATATGGTGTGTTGGGTTTGCCATTGTACATTATATTTTAGTTCAGGTGATGCAGTGTTAGCTTTATTAATGTGGAAACTTTGTTACGTTAGCTACTTTCCTCTCATGTCATGATAAACTTAAACAAAGGTTATGATAAATTCTGCTAAATGATTACTGTCAATGAAAATTAACGTAAATTGTCGGGGATATGTTTGGTAAAAGTATTGAATAGTTACGTTTTTGTATGCAATGTCAGTTACTTTTCAGGTGTTAAGAAATGATGGAACCTCTTGTTAATGTTAACAGTTATTCTGCTTTAAGTTGTGTTAGTATCGTGTGTACATTATTTTTTAGCGTTCTGTGAGCTATGGTAGCTTTATAATGTGAAAAACAAACATGTTACGTTAGCATATTCAATGGTTTAGTATTACTGATATTAATCACTGTACTATGTTATTGTTGTTGTTGTTGTTGTTAGTTGTTGTTTGTTGTTGTTGTTGTTGTTGTCGACGAACAATATACCCTTTTGAACTGATATGGTCATTCGTACGTCGTATTCTTGTCTACTTATCTTCTGATTGGGTGAAAAAGAAAGAATCTCAATTCAATTTAAGGGGTTTATTACACTATTTTTCTTCAAGTAGGATAGTTTTTCGCTGTGTTGATACGCTGACATCTCCCCGCATCTCTACGCTTGTTTTGATATCTTCATGAGGGTTTCGCTTATTCCCTACGACATTGATGTCATCTATATATTTAATTCGTAAACCGAAATGGCGACTGACACATTGCATGTATCCTGCCAAGAGGGTCAAATATAATAAAGTATATGCTCACTTATATGCAAATAGTTAAGGTTCAATCATTTTTCCATGTTTAGAGTTGGTAATTTCTGAAGGGGGGAGGAGTCTAAAAAAGAGATAAGCTCAAAACTTTACTTTATTCGTTATATTCTCGTTAGTATTATGTATGATCAGATTAGGTATGGTAATATGACAAATTTTTGAGATTAAATGTTACCTATGTGTCAATGATTAAATTAACTTTAATGCTACGAGATATGCTTGTAAAAAATATGAATAGGTTACGTTTTTTGTATGAAATGTTAGTTACTTTAGTGTAGTTAATGTGGAACTTTTAATGTTAACAGTTTATTAGGGCGAAAGGTGTTTAGGTTTGTCGTTGCACCAATTAATTTTCCTCAGTTCAGATTATGACATGTTAGCGTTATTATGTGAAAACTTTGTTACATGTTAGGCTATATTTCGTTGATCAGTATAATTAACCAATCTTTGTGAGAAATTTTAGTTAAATGTTACTGTGCCAGTGTAAGGTTAACGATAAATATGATTAGCGAGTTATGCTTGAAAAGAGTAAGTTAGGTTACGATTTTGGCATACCGTGTTAGTTGCTTATCGTTTGATGTGTGGAACTTTTGTTTAATGATTAACAGTTATATTTGTGTGTAAGTTTGATAGTTTGTCTTTGTGCATTATTTTTCTTAGTTCATGTTATCTTATGTTAGCTTTATTGATGTGGAACTTTATTTCGTTAGCATACTTTCGCAGCTCTGTCTGATAATTAACCAATTGTGAGAATTTTAGTTAAATGTTACTCTGTTAGTGTTAAGATTAAGTTAATATGTTAGAGTTATGCTTGAAAAAGTAAGAATAAGTTACGTTTTGAATACCATGTTAATGTTAGAAAAAGTGTAAGTATGGAACTTTGTTAAATGATGACTGCTTACTTCCTGCTTAAGATGTTGTTATGTTTGTCCTTTGGCTATTTTCTTAGATATCAGGATTGATGCAGTATTTAGATTTATTAATGTGGAAACTTTATATGTTAGACATACTTTCGCTGCGGTCTGTATGTAAATTAACCATGTTGTGAAAGAATTATAGTTAAAGTACTATGTTAGGTGAAGATTTTTAACGTAGTAATATGTTAGATATGGCTTGAAAAGTAGATTAGGTTTACGTTTTGCTACCATGTTAGTTGCTTTATTGGTGTTAAGTGGTGAGAACTTTGTTAATGTTGATGCTTATTCCTGTTAAGATGTAGTTATGTTTGTCTATTGGCCATTATTATTCTTAGTTCGTTGTATGCTATGTTGCTTTATATATGTGAAAATTTATTAAATGTTAGCATACTTTCGCTGTCTGAATGTATTAACGCAATGTTGTTGATTAAATTTTTGCTAAATGTGTAACTATGTTAGTGTACAATTAAGTGTTAAGTATGTTAGAGTTATTGAAAACAGTAAGATAGTTTACGTTATTGCATACACATGTTAGTGGCTTCATTGGATGTTAAGTGTGAACTTGTTAATGTTACAGTTTATTCGTGTCTTAAGATGTGTTATGTTTTGTCTTTGGGATTATTTTCTAGTTTAGATGTTATGTAAGCTTTTTTAATGTGAAATTATTGTTATGTTAGCATATATATAATTTATTATTACATGTTGATGATAAATTTTTGCTAAATGTTACTTGTAGTGTAAGATTTAACGTTTAATAGCTTGAGGTACGAACCAAACAGAGAATTAAGGTATTGGTAATGTTTTCGGAAAAACGAAGCCATACAAAGAATATAGGTATTGACGTAATATTTCAAAGTGAGCAGTTTGAACAGATTCTACGACTTGTATTTGAGTAACTCTAGTGAAACAGGAACCCAATCAGCGTACATGTTCGTTCTGTATGCCATGTTAGTTACTTAGTGATGTTAAGTATGAAACTTTGTAATTGTTAGCCATTTATTCGATCATAATGTATGTTAGGTTTGTACATAGATGCGTATTCTTAGTTCATGTTATATCATGTTAGCTTTATTGATGTGAAAACTTGGTTACGCCAGCATATACTTGTTGGCGAGTATGTTGTTGAAAAATTTTTGTTAAATTTACTATTAGTTAATGTAACATAATAAGTGATATGTTAGAGGATCTGTTGAAAAACAAAAGTTTGTTTTGGGGGAATTTTAATGGGGGTTAGGCTGTAAGGAACGTCAGTTACTTTCCTGTTCGCGCAAGTATAGTATTTGTGTAGTTTTGATGTCTCTCATTATATTCTGTGCGATCCAGGTTATGTTATGTTAATTAGCATTTATTGATGTGAAAACTTTGTTATTATACTATTATGTTTTAACTCCTGAAAGCTGTCAATAGGAAAACGAGAAAACTAAAAAGAATAAAATTTATTAGTTAAAACAAAGAGTTTTAAAGAAATAAGTTAAAATTAAAGTTTTAAAAAAAAAAAAAAACAAAACTAAAATTTTAAAAGAAATAAAATGAAAATAGCTAAAGATTCTTAAAACACAAAGTTCTTAAGAATAAATAGAATTACTGCAAGTTTTTCAGCAAAAAAGAAAAAAAAGATGTGAAAGGCACCGTTCATGTTTATGTAGTTACTTTACTGTTGTTAAGTAAATTGAAACTCTTGTATAAATGTTGTTGTTATTCGTCGTTTAAAGGTAGTTTAGCGTTGATTGTAAATTATCTTAAATCAGTTTTTTTATTTAGCTTTTTGATGTGAAAACCTGTATTCAGCATATATATTCGAGGGTTATTATAAAAAGAACCTATTTTTATAGCTATGTTATCCAATGAATCTCGAAATTGAGTGGAGAAAGATCAATGATCATACCCAATAGATCAGAGTTAGACGGCTAGGGGGGAGTAGGGGTTGTTTGATTTACTGATATACATAAACAACGTTTTAAGGGTATGTAAAAACACAATTTTTTTTTACGTATAAACATAAAAAGATAAAAATTTAGGTAGAAAAACAAAAGAGTTTTAACGAAATAAAGTTTAAAAATTAAGTTTTTTAAAAAACAAACAAAAAAAAAAAAAACAACTAAATTTTTACAGAATATTTACAAAATAGCTAAAATTTTTTTGAACAAAAAAGTTTAAAGAAAATTAAAGTTAAAAATAATAAAAGTTTTTTAAAAACAAAAAGAAAAAAGAGTGTGAAAGGCAACGTTCTTATATGGATTTTGTAGTTACTCAAATTGAAAAGTTAAGAGCTTTGTTTGTGTTATCCGTAGTTTAAGTATGTTAGGTTAGGGAGTTGTATGTTTTTATTCTTGTCCTAATATTATATTATGGCTTTGTTAAGCAAAACACTTTGTTACGTTGGCATGATAGTTCGTTTGATCAGTAATGATAATTGAGGTACGTGATGCAAAAGTATCTACAGTATTAAATTACGAAAATGAGTAATACTATGTAGAGTCATGTTTGAAAACGTATGATAGTTACGTTAATTGTATGCAACAGTTAGTTGCTTATGTATGCTAAGTATGGAACTTTGCTAATGTTAGTGATTTATTCAGCCATAGGGTATGTTCGATTTGATGATCTATACATTATATTGATTTTACATCAGGATTATGATATGTTAGCTTTATTGATGTGAAATCCTTTGTGCGTTTAGGGTATTTTTCGTTGAGAGTCAGTATGATAATTAACAGAATTGTTAATTTTTGTTAAATTGTTACTATTTCGTGCAAAAAATAATTAATGATATTTGAGATATGGTAATTGGAAAAGTGTGATATGTTAGATTGTATGACAAAATGTTAGTATGTAACAGTGTTAAGTATTGAACTTTGTTATGTTAACGATTCGTGTATAAGATGTGTTAGGATTGTGAGTTTACATTATATTCGTAGTTCATTAAAGAAATGGACCAAATTAATTATGAAAATTGTTACGTTAGCATAAATTCATTGATCAGTAAGATACTTACACAAGGTTGTGATAATTTTTGTTAAATGTTACTACTGTTATGTAAAAAACATGCCGTGAATAGTGTTAGAGAAAGAGTGATAAGTTTAGGTTACGTTCTGCGTCAATGTTAGTTACTTTACTGTTTTAGAGTATGAAAAACGTAAATTGTTTTCACATATTTATTCATGTTTAAATGTGTAAGTGAGTACATTGTACGTTATATTCATAGTTCAGTTGTGCTATGTTTGCTTTATTGATACAACTTTGTTACGTTAGATATATTCAATGATCAGTATGAAAAGTAGACAAGGTTATGATAAATTTTGTTAGAATTTGCTATATTGAAATATTTCAGTGATATGTTAGAAAAAAAAAAAAAAGGTGTCAATAGGTTCCGTTCTGCACTCAATTTGTTATACTTTATTGTTTGTAAGATATGGATTTTGATTACTTAGCATAATATTCATGATCAGTATCGATAATTTAGACAAGGGTTTGATAAAATTTTTGTTAAATATACAATTGCAATGTATAAGATCCCAGGATCTTGATCATGATTGGACAGGAGGGTAGCTTAGGTGGTTTGATTTACTGATTTTACATGTTTAGGGTATGTAAAACCCAAATTTCTTAAGTTATAAATATGAAAAGCGTAAAAAGTTAGTAAAAACAAAGTTTTAAAGCATAATAAAACAAAAATAAATGAAAGTTTCGTGTTATGTTGACGCTAAGAAATAAGTTAAATAAAGTTTTTTATTTAAAAAAAAATAGAAAACTTTTAAAGTATAAAATTGCAAGTATTCATTTAATTGAGTGTGTAAATGAAAAAAAATTAAAAAATAAAATGAAAATTGTTTTCAAAACAAAAAGTTTTAAATAAAAGTTTTTATAAACAAAAAGTTTTTAAGAGAAATGAAATTAAAAAATAAATAAAAGTTTTAAGAACAAAAAGATATTTAAAGAAATGAAATTAAAAATATTGGTAATTTCCACCTTTCAGTGTCGCTCATAGATCGTCTGTTAAATTCAATATTTGTCCGATACAGTTTTCAGCATATTCTGTCCAGTACGCAATTTAGTTACGTTTAGTATTGTTTAAAATATGTGAACTCTGTTTTCGGTAAACGAAGGTTTATCGAGCGTAAGGTATGTTAGGATAGTTTGTATTATACATTATATTCGATAGTTTGAATTTGATTGCTAATGTATGCTTTATTGATGTGGCGCAACTTATACGGTAATGTTAAATGTTTATTATTCATGTTTAAGATGTGTTAGATCTGTAGTGTACATTATGATTCAAATAAGTTCAGATGATGTTATAGTTTGCTGTTATTGTATGAAAACTTATTTAACGTTAAGCATATATTCAATTTGGTCAGTATATAATCAGACAAAAGTTAGTGATAACATTTTGTAATATTATTATGATTAAGAGTAATAAATTCAGGATTGGGGGGGCTAGGATGTGAGGGGTGGAGCTGGGTTGACTATTACCGGATTTACAGGTTTAGGGTATCGTAAAAACACAATTTTCTTAAGTTACAATATGCATGGGATAAATTTTTAGTAAAAATAAACTGTTGATAAGACATATAAGGCAACTAAATTAAAATGAAAGTATTTAGTGTTAGATTATCAACAATATGACATGAGTCAATAAGATCATAAGATGTGGAGGGTCGTAAGGCGGGGGATGCTGAGGAGGCTAAGGATCTGGAGGCTCAAGAGGCTCAAGAGGCTCAAGAGGCTCAAGAGGCTCACGAGGCTCAAGAGGCTCCAGAGCTTAGAGGGTGTTTGATTTATATAAAAAACGTATATTTTTTACAGTTTTATAAAAAAATTTTTTTTTTTAATTTTTTTAAATTTTTCTATTTTTTTTAAAAATTTTATAAATTTAAATTATCTTTACATTTTAAATTTTTTTTTTTTTTTTTTTTTTTTATCTTTTTTTTATTTTTTTTTTTTATTTTATTTTCGTATCAGAGATGAGATCAAAGAAATGTATGTCGGAGTTTTCTGGCGGAGATTCATATTTTCAGGTGGTGCAGAATCCCATTCTGAGGGGAGTCTAGACACCCTATATGACTTATACATCATATTCGAAGCTTATCTACGACCTCAATACTACTTAATAAAGACACCAATATTGTTGATGTATACGACTGTATACCGTTAACTAAGCACGCATTTGCCGACCGGTCCGAGAGCCAACTCCTTGAAATTCCAATCATACAAGTCTTTCTAGAAACTGCAACTCTGCATCTCTCACCAAGATTTCAGCTTTCTGACAGTCAATACTTAATGGTCTTGAAAGGGGATGGTCCGCCTTTTGGGGAAGGAACCCTTGGGGGACGTAATTCGTATACATGACGAGTTAACTATCACTCTAACACCTCCAAATTTATAGCCATTAACGATAGTGTCGGAAGCGGAGGCAGGCACTCTCACCGATCGGCGGACGGACCGGATGGCGAAAGGCCTGGTCACGCGCGCGATTCCGAAAAGGCGGAACGCGTAAAACAACATCCTTCAGGGATCGATTATTTCAATCAGAATTTCGGATTTCCTTCGAGGAAATCGAATCTTCGACGTATTAATAATAATAAATGTGTATGTGTATTGCGCACGCAACGCGCTCGCGCGTGGACGTAATCTCGGCGCGCCGACGATTTTACGTCATCACGCTCATCTCAACTCTCTTAGGGCTTAACTCAATCTCGGGATTGGAAAGCCAAAAGTGGCTAATGAGGTGCGCACGGCTCTCCGGGTTTGGGGGGAAAAAACACCCCCCCTTCTTATATACATCTACAGACTTTTGAAATTACACGATCGAGCTTAACCCGATATAATACATTATATTCAAGTTTCAATACTATACTATTTCCTTTCATAATCGAAAAGGCTGTAGAGGTACAAAACTGATACAGTACTACTATTTGAGGTATCTATCGGATTTGTGAGAGTGAGTGCCGTTGTTCTGCTTTTGCGGTAGTATTTTTATCCTTTAATTAGTTTAAACTTGTTAGTTACTCCTATCATGAATCACATATCCAACACCGAGAATGACGAATATGCATGTTCAATTTATGACTTGCTGATGGCAATGCACTTGCAAGCTAGGCGGCTTGAATACTAAGATTTCCGAATCGTAATATTGTGATAGGAAAAAACTTCCAAGATATTCATCACCGTCTTCTGAAACAGGCACATTGAACTGAGATGAGGCAGAAGGCAGGACAGTACAAACTTTAGCGGGTGAAGAAGATGTGCTGGAATGACTAGAGGAAGATCCAGATAGGTCAACTCGAATACTGCAAATAATTGGAATGTAATAATGGAACTGTTTGAAAATACTTAGGGAGCTATTTGCTTATACCAGATATACCACATATAATGGGTTCAGGCACTTTTTCCGTGCTATTTCCCTTCCTCGTATTGCATCTACCATAGGCATTTTGTACACATTGGTTCCAGAATCCTCAACTTTTTATTAAAAAAAAAAATGACACTGATATTATACGATGAAGCTAAATTCTCAAGAAATGCAATAAGGATTTTCCAATAATTAATGTGTGGGCTGAGGAACAAATTCCACATGAGGGTACTTGAAGATCGTTTCAACATCATTCGTCGAGAAATTTGGGCTGGAACTCGTGGTGGACTCGCTAAATTGACCCGTATTTTTACAGAGGAACCTTACGGAGAGTGTATGTATGCACTTTCATGAAAAATCACGATACCATCAGTTTCTGATGGAATGTACCATTGGCAACAGAAAGAAAATCAATGTGGTTTTGCCCTATGGTGCACCAGCGCATTTTTGTGTGCTTTCTCGTAGATTTCTAACGCTAACATACAGAGATCGCTGGATTGGTCGAGGTGATACCTCACCATGCATTCCGATCCGGCTAACTCTGGATTATTTCTATGAGTCATCTAATACTCGAAACTGAAGTATTGATTTGTGAAATCGGACAATTGGTGGTGTAATCAATCAGAAACGACTGGTGTTTTAGAAAGAGTTCAGCAGTCAATGAGGAGAAGAATGCATCCTAGCTGCAGGTGGTCATTTTTAACAGTTCTTGGGGATATTGAAAGTATTACATGTATGCTTGGTAATAAATGTTTTATTGTACGTAACTTTTTGTTCCCTGTATTCCACAGACAAACAAACGTGTTTTACAAAAATTATTCAAAGGACCAAAAATATCCTTAGATACTCCAGGAACACCGTCCTTGGATTCTATGCATTATGTTGCTAAACACCAGTATATATATATATAATATATATATATATAGTATATTATATATATATATTATAATATATATTATATATTATATTATATATATATTATATATATATACATATTTATATATATATAAACTAAGAGACTTTAATTTGAAAATGGTAAAAAAGATTATACCGAATTAATATTATTGTACGAAAGTTATGACGTCACATTAATTTTTTTATGTATACAAAATGAAACCTTTTTAGATTTTATTTCACTTCCTCAACACACACTAAGTAATTTGACTAACAGTGCAGGTTTAAATTTCTTAATCTTTATAGAGTAACGCATAATATGCTCTATAAACAGCGAAGTATCCGCAAGACAACCGAAAACATGGGAGGCACTTCAAAATATATGTATATATATAGTAATATATATAATTATATATATATATATTAAATAGTATATAATATATATAATATATATAATTTATAATATATATACATTATATAGTATATAGATATATATATATATATATATTATAAATATATAATATATATATAATATTATATATTAATATATCATATATATCAAGGGATACCTCACTCGTGGCTACTTCGTGCTTAACACGAGTCTAATATTATAGAAATGGAACAATATTCTTTCAAATTTTCATTATGATTAAAATTATGTGCTAACTTTGAGCAGTAAAATATTGTAAGAATTAATTACATTGGTAAAATGAAAAGATTATGCATAAAATTAAACAAAAAGGTAAGCATCATCGCATTAGAATAAAACATAATTTTTAATCAATTATAATTGAAAGAAATTAGTCAATTACATTAGTGTAGGTGCAATGGCTTTTCAAGCCGATAAATACCAATAACAATATTTTCGTTGCATTTTATTTTTTTACAAAGTTGTTTTTTTTTCCCCCATCTAAGAATCTAAAAACAACTTCGTTTAATTTGAACAAGAAATTAAAAAATAAACACTATAAATTGTTCTTAATGATCATTTTGGATAAACTTAATATAAAAATATTAAATTTTAACTATCTGATTTAAAAGAAAACTAAGTTACCCATAAAACCAATTATATGAGAGAACTAACTGTAGGAATGGATAACTCAATTATTTTGAAAATATTATTTTGCTCCTTATGTATTATAAATTATAACATAAATGATTAATGAACTAGATGCTGATAAATAATTATCTCTTCTTCTCTTTACACTAAAAATACAATTTTAGGTGAGTTTGATAAATGCTCATATCCTTCTTATGAACTTGACGAAGTAGATCTCTTCTTAGCTTATAATCCTTTGTCATGTACTTGCTAAAGTTTTTCTTCTTCTAGATTTCTCCTATTATCTAATTATTCCTGTGTTCTATCCGTTCTTAGCAAGTTTTCGATTCTAAAATTCTCAGGATTGTGGAATTTTGGTGAGCATACTGACCACCTGAAATTACATTTTTATGATTTTATTTATTAATATTTAACTACTTTTCAGATTTATCATTCTCACTGATGACAAGACATTATTCAACAAAATAATGGAAAAACTTACTCAACTATTCGAAGGTAGTTTACATATGGACAAATTCAGAACAAGCCACAAGGAATTAATTTATCCACATGAGCAGAAAAGTCTTAAGAAAGAATTCAAACCTTGCGCTACTGCTCGGCTTTTCATACCAGAGCTTTTGAGTTACGACAGTGTTATATATTTGGACACAGATATTCTTTTTTTAAGGCCTCCTGAAGACCTATGGAAGATTTTCCATCGTTTTAAAGAAAATGAATTTGCTGCCATGGGTCCAACCCTAGGATTTTACAGTCTCTATTTGCATTTAGAGGTTAGATTAACTTGCTTTTTCTAGTCACAAACTCACAATAGCATGCTTAAACTTATATAGAAATAGGTGAGAGGCGTTGAAATTAATAAGGGTCTATGTTAAGATATATATATTGGCATTTTGAATTTCGATATTTATTAATATATAGTGTATAATATTATATATTTGTACACACGAAAACAATAATTTGTAAGTTACTATTATATATATAATATATATATATACTAGTTACTCTATACATATAGTAATTCTAATATATTTATGTATAATTATATATATACGTATAACTATCGGTCAAAATTTGTTCCGATTGATGTTTTCATCTCGTACAGATTCCACGAAATAGAAAAATAGATGAAAAAATGGCAACCTTCCTATTGAAAAATGACCGGGTTGGGGGTGCTCTGGTTATTGGAATGGCAAGCGTCTGCGTGCAACTGGAGTCTTATAGGTCAGAAAATAGTCCAATTTGTTCGTTTTGGTCGGTACAATCTGCATACGGTTACTTTTCGTCGTTTTATCAGTGGAAACTGTAGAGTGGAGAGATGTCAAATGGTCTTGAGAACACACGGTAGATTCACTAGTGGCTATCCTAAATATAGTACAGAAAGTCGATTTTGAGTTATGATACACCCGCTTTATAATCTTGTGAGTCAATTAACTCCAATGGGTTTCAATGGCTTCAGTAGTACATGTGTCATCTGCAGGACAACGCTGATTACAACGTGGCAACTCGTTTAACTGAAGTAGCCTCTCAAAATGGAGTCGTTTCGGCGCTCATGGGCGATAAGGCTTTAGGGGCTAAGGGAAGCAACTACTTCTCTGAACTTGAAATGGAAACCGATTTTTGAAAAATCCATTAAGTAGTATTAAATACCTATTAGGAGGAGTGCTTGCTTTAATCGGTGTTGTGTGCGTCTCCCCACCCCCTTAAATTTTTGATATACGGAGAGAAATAGTGTTCGTAAAATCATGTCCTGAAGAACCGTGATATTATATGAGTCTTATACCACTACTGAGTTTAGCTTGTTCGAAAATCACGCGAGAGAGAGAGAGAGGAGAGAACTAGATGAAAAATAGTTGGAAATCGTCTATAGATACTGACTAGAAGACATGAGTACTTAGCACGCCGAATCACAAGCTCTGATAGTCAGTGTGGTATACATTGTCCTTGTGCAAGTGTATTGCCGTATAACCTTGTTAAGGCTAGTGAACTGTTTAAGTAAATATGCAGTGCCAATTGTGCCTGCGCTTGTTGTGTAAATTGTCGAGCCTATAAGGAGCGAAACGACTTTGCTTATTTCTACGCAAAAGTTGCGTGAATTTGTAGTAAGAAAAAACACACGTCTCATCTTAGTGACATAAGTGAATAGCAAGCAACAACAAGTTTTACTCTGCATGGGAGGTATGCTCGTAAAGCGGTTATATGCAGGATCTGCAACGACATATGAGTATTAGAATCGAAATCGACAGAAAATAGTAATCTACTTCTTCACATGCGATCTTCGAGTAGAACTCTGTCGTGGCATAGGATAATTGGACTTGTTGAGAGGTAAACGATCTACATCAAGTGGTGTGACTCGAAGGACTTATTCTAAATGAAAAAATCTGAGCGCAGCTGGAAGAAAAATCTAAGAACAGCACTCAAATACACAAAATTTCCCAAAAAATACACACACAAGTACATATACACACAGTATATTGATAACAAAAAACTACGACAGTTTTAAGAAATATATCTTTAAGTATTGAAGTATAATTATAATCCTATTCATATATACATAATGAGATGTGAACGAAAATCCATAAGGAAAAAAGATATATAAAATTTTTGGTGTGATGATGTTGTTTTACGAAAAGAAAAAGAGCACATTCCGAGAAAAAGGGTTGTTCTCTGGGTTGTAGAATTGTGCTGCAAGTATGGCATAGAGAACTATGGTCAGCTACATAACTAATTTCCTGACAGAGAGCGAGGTTTTCAGATGAAGATAAAATTTGTGTTGCAGTGTTTGTTCATTATATGGTCGAGGGAAAAAGTTGCGCTCGAAGTTCGCAAGAAAGTATTGACGAAAAGTACTACCTAGACACTCTTTGGTTTCTCTAACTGTTGCATATCAAAATCTGAAGCCGTTGCTTGACGAAATTGGTTCGAGTCCACAAATAATAGGTGTAACTACAATTACATAAGCAATGGTTATTCGACTTCTGGTTTTCTTTCGAAATCCTGTTCTTCGAGAGAGAAGCTCCTTAAACCATTCAGTGTCGCAGGAGACAATTGAGATGCTCAATCAAGTAAGTGAGTGGGCCATTATCAAGCGAAATTTTTGTTTTGGCATCTCTGCCAATGGACTGTAAAGGCTATCACGAACAACGGCAAAAAGTTGTTTTTCCAGGACGCCAGCGTGTGTCTGAAAAGGTTCGCCTGAGCCGCTTCATCTCTATATCGTATTAGTGTACAAGACCTAACACCTGTTAAGATTGCTGGTCTTTTTCCCTGTGAGAGATCCCTCTAGCGAGCAGGCGATTTACTGTTTATTGCGAGCATCCCTGCCATTAGCATGCGGCCATATCATCTTCGTGTTAAAACCATAAACCTCACTCGGGACTGCCCGGACATCCATGACAGGGGGAACAATTTAATTGAATATATTCATGGAATTATTTCTATTCGTATTATATCTGTGCTCGAACCGTGAGAGTGGAGTTATAAGTACACCGTTGTTGTACCATTTATGCGAATTCGTATTAATATGCACCAATATTTTCAGTCCCGTCAATGGTACTAGGATCGAGACGCAAAAGGCCTGCGATTCGGCCCTTCACATGCGCCTGATAGGCCCTGTGCCTACATCTCAAAGAAATCCTCACCTGGCTACGCCCTCGACATCCCAAGATGCAAAAATGTTGTTAGTGATAGCGGATTTTGCTCAACTCACATGGTTACTATACTCTCTCCTCTCTCTTCTCCGCAAGCACCGCCGGCTATTCAATATACCGATGTTTATTTTACTTATCATATCGTATCCCTTCACTTCCATACAATATTACACACAGAACGCATGAACCTTGATCATGAACATATGGAACGTCCATACTCTCCAGCATTCATTTCTGAAATTTGCTTGCTTGATATATATTTCTCGAAATTGTCTCGCGCGACTGCCTTATAATTTTGAGAGCGATCTCTGGATGGCTTTCTAACGACCCAGCCGCATCCATCTTAAAATGTGAGACTCGGTCGAGACTCAGACTTACTCTATCGGTTTTTCTTGAGCGAAGTCTCTCTCTCTAACGTTCAAATACCTATTTGGAAACTCTCTTTCCTCTCAGCTACCAAACTGATCGTATATATGGGTCCATCGACCTGTTGCTTTGCACTATACTAATTATCATCAGTGATGCATCTTCCTAGTCAGTGCGACGACACATCTGTCACTTTTTTTTTTTCTTCGACGACGCCCTCAAATCTTCCACCCATATGATTCCTCTTCTCTGGCACTTGCCAATATACTCAAGCTCGGTACAAATAAACAATTGTCTCTAAGAAGACCATCCTCCATAAGGTATCAAGCAAACATGGCAAATGAACATTTCCTTCACATGAATTGCAACGATAGACTTGATTCATTTAATTTTGTAAAAACTCTTTCACACTAAATAAACATTTGTGTTATCCAAAGTGCAATTATATGTAAAGGAACTTCGACCAATCCGCTACTCGCGCCTACGTTCTTTCAAACCGCGGTCGGCAAAGCAAGTCGCCTATAACATCTACTAGGAACTTTTGACAAATGTGTCAGGGAGCGCAGGGCGTGGCATGTTCTATTCGAGCGCCAAGCCTCTGTCCTTATTCCCCAGTCCATCTTCTCGAACTGACAGACCAATCGCTGAAGTGCGAGTGCCCATCGAGTCACATACTTACACGTACTACGATTTCAATTGTCTGCTCTCGATCTACTTTGGGATTCTAGTCACATTCTGCGTTCATCTACAGTGCGTGACTTAATCCGTATCATTTTCTAGCTAGTACTTCCTCACTACCGTGTCTTTCTGAATAAGGAATCATTCAACCTTCTCGATCATACCACTATTGGGTCCGCGACCTCACCGTGACTCTTTGCCAAAGTGCTAAGAACTCCTTCGTATTCTCACCTTACTTAACTTTTTTCTCCACGCCAGATTGTCTCAGAGGATTTTAGTTGGACAAACACCTCCTCGTTTAATTTACTGCATAGATATCTCCTTCTTTGCCTCTCATTCTCTTATGGCACCTATCGTCTTATATTGACCGTGTAAGCTTCGATAATTTTTGTATTTGAGTTAGCACCGATTTATAGACATATTTGCTTATATGATAGCTCACACGTAGGCCAATTTCATTGATTACCTCATTCCACAGCTGGTCCTTATGGATCAAGCAGAATGGGCCCCTTTTCATCAAGTCCACAGCTATCAAACACTGTTTCTCTCTGGCCAATAGAGCAGATTGTTGCGTGATGCACTGAAGCTAGGCCCCTTTAACCTTTTTTAGCCGCTAATGTTAGTTCACCGCTACCGTCAGCAGAAGTACAATGTGGTCATTTCAATGCGCGCTTGCCACACATGTGGCGTTATCGGGGAGGCAGAAACTCTGGCTGAATTCCCACAGACGAATCGGGATCACGAAGAACAGTAACAGGGTTGAGAAAGAAAGCTTTACAAGCGGTATTTTTCTTATCTAATTTTTATGTTTATTTTATTTGTATTTTATTTATTTTTATATATTTACTTTTATAGTTTTTCTGTTTTTGTGTGTGGTGTGTGGTGTGTGTTGTGTGTGTGTTGTGTGGTGAGTTTTATCGGGTTTTTTAGTTTCAAATTTTTTCAGTTGCTTGTGCTTTTTTTTCTACTACAGAGAGAAAAATATTGTCACCCGTTTGGCGGAGCGTTTTATTTGCTCTTATCGGTCATTATTTTGGTTTTCTTTTTCTCTTTCCTTCTGTGCTCTCTTTTCCTCTCCTCTCTCTAACTCTCTTTTTCTCTATTTATTTCTATCTATTTCTTCTTTCTTATCTATCTTTCTATATCTATCTTTCCGTCTTTCTCTCTTATATTACGTTATTATCGGTTTCTTCTCTTACTTCTTCTTCTTTACTACTATTTCCTTGGTTACGTTGCACTCACTCGACCTCAACGCCCACCACTCTCGCCTTTTCCACCGCCTTTCTTTGTTCCCAGTTCGTCAACCTACATGTTGCCCCTCCTCCGGGTACATCTGTTCCCACCACTTTCTACCATCTATTTTTCCATATGCATTTCTCCGCTCTGAAGCTTTTCCTTCCCCGGCGTCACTGACCATTACCTCTCACCTGTACCCGCCATTACAGCTTTCACATTTCTTTTCTAAAGTTTATGTTTTCTTTTTTTGGTTTTTGTTATACTTTTCTCTTCTATATCATCTCTCTCTTATTATCTATCTTCTTCTTCTTCTTATTTTCTCTCTCATATCTCTCTATTTATCTCTCTCATCTTATCTCCTCTCTCTATGTCTCTATGTATTCTTTCCTCCGATCACATTCTCATCTCTCTATTCTCTTTTAGCTCTTCTCTCTCCTTATTATACTACTTCTCTCTCTCTTTCTTCTATACTCTCTATACTCCCGTTTCTCTCGCCCAACTGGACCTCAGGTGGCTCTCTCCTACTCACTGTCTTTCTTCTCGCCCCCTGGCACCTCACGGTCGCCTCTCTCTCCATCTTTCGTCACACACGGCGCATCAACTTTTTTTCCTCCTCTGGTCTCGTGGTCCCACTGAGGTTCGGTTCGGTTCGGTTACGGTTCGCGTTAGGTTACGTTGGTCCGGGTCCGGTTCTTTTTTTCTCGCTTCCCAAACCCCAATCTCTTTTTCACTCCTTCGATCTGTTTCTCACTCCGTTTGCCCCTATTTTTTTCGACATCTTCCATTTCCACTACACAGTTTCCTTTTTCATACTATATCCCCGTTTTCCCACTTCCCTTTGCTCCCCTTTTTTTCATTACATCTGCACTTGCACCCTAACTCAGCTCATTACTTCTTCACCCCATCATTCATCCATACCTCCCCATACCCTTTTTTTTTTTCCCACCTTTCCAGCGCCCTCCTCGCTTGTACTGTCCTCCTATCCTCCCTTCGCCGCACCTCTTGCGCCCAACTTCCCATTCATGTCGTCCGTCTCCACACTGTCCGCCGTCCACATCCCACACTCTTTTTATCGTTACTTTATTCTTTCATCATCCCTTTTTCTTCCTTGATCCGCCTTTTTCTACTTTCACCACCTTTTACATCACACCTTTCTTTCCACCCCCATTTTACCTACCTTTCCTCCTTCTTCCTTGACGTTTTATGCCTTCCCCTTCTATCTATCTTTGTTCAGTTTGTTTATCTCTCTACTTTCCTCTATCTTCTTCCTCTCCTCATATATCTTCTAACTCCACTGACTATCCTTCTATTCTATTTATCTCCTAATGGTTTTCTACTTAGTTCGACGTGCCCCTTTGCTCTTCCCTTGATGTTGCAGATTGTCCTTTTTACTTTTCTTTCGGGTCACCGCTTCGGCCATTGGTCCTTCTTCCCATACCGTTTTACCCCTCGATTGGCTTTCCACACTTTGTTCCGGCATGGACGTGTTTGCTTTCGCATCTGCCTATCTGAATCCGCATCACATTTGTTTCTTTTTTTCATGTCCTCCCCGTTCATTTTAGTCTCACCAGTGTCTTTGTGCACTCCAGCCATCTTATTTGCTACATAGTTTTCATTTGCTCTTATTTACTTATCTATCTTCTTGTATCTTCTTTCTCTCTCCTCTCTATCTACCTCTTTATATCGTATTTCTACTTATACTTATTCTCTCTTATCTCTATACTATACTTCCGACCTCTTTCTGCACCCTCACCCCGACATATTTGTTGGCACTATCGCGGCACTCTTTGGAGCATCCCCGCGAATTTGTTCCACCCTGGGTTCTATTCCTCCATGGCTTATTGGACTACGGTCTCACGTATCATCTCTACCTTATCTTTTTATCATACTATATATATATGCTCTTTATTTCTCTTCCTACTTATCTCTTTCTCTTTTCTCTTTCTGTCGTATTACTTCCTCTCTTATCTGTCCTTCCGCACTGCATCTTTTTCGCACCTCTCCACTCCGTGGGGTCGAAGCTATTTTTTTTTCCTCTTTTTGTGAACCATCTGACTTTCACGCTTTCTTCGACTTGTGACCCTGCTTTTCCGTTTTCTTAGCCTTGTGCCCCTTTTTTTTTTTTTTTTTGCACTCTTCGCATCCGGTTTCTGCGTGTAAGCCCTGCACGTTCCTTAGCCACTCGGCGGAGCTTTTCTTTTTTTACTTGTCACCTCCTCCCGCTCATCTCTGGGTTACTTTTGTGGCACACGCCACGGCCATCCTCACCGACTGGCCAGATTTGACCTTCCTGGAAAGCCTGCCGGCGACCGCAATCGCTGTTGAGCTGAGGCATTTCTGATCGGTAGGTATTCCCAATTCGTTTACACCTTAAGAACCACTATCTAGGCTCTAGCAGTCTAAGGTCTTACGGCCACGGACCATCACTCTGGTTGCGGTCTAGGTTCTCGGCAAACGCCCACTCTTCACGGCTCTACCCGCGCTCACCCCGCTCTTCTCACGCCCACACCACCGCCACGTCCGTCGGTCGGTCGTACTGTCCGGCTTTTAAAGTCTAGGTTCTCTCCGCACTCACAGTCGCTCTGGTTAGCGCCTCACACCACAACCGTTTACATATAATATATTAATCACCTACTCTAAGTATCTACCATCTACTTATATATCGCTGTATCTATACTCTACTTACTCCGTACCTATTATATATATACTCACCTCTCCATACTTATACCATATAATTCATATATATATATTATACACCTTTCTTGTTACCCTTATATTTATACCTATATATACCTATATAATTTATTGCATTTTCAACATCGCGCCCTCCCAACACTCTCTCGAAAAAGCTGGCTTAAGCCTTAACCTGATTTTATTTATATTTATTACAAAACATTACGGCTTTCATGGATAAAATATTTTTAGAGAATTTGGAGGCGACAGGGGACAGAGGGGGAGACGAGCCCCCCGTCGTCACCGGGAGGCCGAGAGACCCAGGACTCCTGCCATATCTGCGGTCTAGGTTGCGGGTAATTCTTTAGTTAAAAAAAGGGACTATTTATTGAACAATATGTGCCTCCATTCTAGACTGAGACATTCCATTTTTTTCCCAAGGATGCAAAATCTGTAAAATTTCTTCTTTGACATTCTCCTTTTTGCTAAAGAAAATATTTTTTTATTAAAATTATATTTTATATAATATATAATATATATTATTATATATTTATATTATATATATATTTTAATAATATATACTTATTATATATATATATATAATAGTATATATATTATATATATATATATATAATATATATTAATTACGTATATATATATATAGGTAATATATATTATATATATTAATAGATATAAATATATATATATATATTTACAGCAATTTTATTTGATGCAAGAGAGAGATTAGTTAATATTATATATTTGAGTGCCTCTCCGCATGTTTATTCGGGTTCGACGAGAGTGTGTGTTAGTAGGGGCATACGAGCAAGGATCGACTGAAGTTTTGCATGGACCCTCAGGTGGTATGAGGATATAGGAATGAGAGATATCGGCAAATATCTTTCTGATGGCTCTAGTAATCACGCACAGCGTGTCAACAGAAGAGTGCGAGTATACCTGCTGGCCGAGGCGCCCGGGTGCCCGTCGCGCGCCTCCTTTGACGACCGCACACGGATAGAGTGATCTTCCTTGTCTTTGAAACTCAGTTTTAATCTCGTGCTACATACACACAAACTTAATCCTTAAGTATAGTAAATACACGCCTGTATTTATTCTCTTATTTGGAATTATAGACTGCCTTTCTGTCAGGACTGTAAAACAGATTATAATTCTTCGGAAAAATTGTGCCTCAATCACATCTACATGCACTTGACCGACCATTAACCAACCGATATTTCTCCCCTGGAAGAGAGAGTTCCAGTAATATTAATATAATGTATATACATGATAAAGTTAAACGGGTTCACTATTGATTGGTGTTACTAGTGAGCACCTCAGAGCAGCGTGATATCCTACGCCACTTCCACCTTAAAGAACGTTACTCAGTGATTGTTTAGTGAGAGCACATTCCTTCGCTCGTCCTTATACTCATTCGTCTTCTCTGCAGCCCTACAACAAATCAACTTAACTGTTGTCCCACTGCCCGTATGCAAAGCGTACACGAGTAAGAGCGTGTAAAGCCACACTCACTGCTTCCGCGGAAAACAAATAAGAAAAACCACTGGGATGTTTAAACAATAACTTTATTTAAAAAAAAAGAAATATAAATAATGTACTGCTTTTTACAGAATGAGAAAAGCTTTACACATCCGTGAATATAATTTAGTCTTTAAAATTGACGAAGGTAATTTATTTTATATACGCATTGCAATGTTGTAACACTGCAGTACACTGATGTTATTTTATCTTTAAAAATGTCCTTCTTGCAATCTATTTGGTGACCATATAGATTGTGCATTAATATATATAGTGTATATATATTATATTATTAAATATTATTATATATTATATATATATATAATATATAGGGGGGGTTATATATAAGTATATATATATATAAGTATATCTATATACTATATTAATGTATCCTATATCTACTAGGTATGGATATTACTTGCTCTTCGCTGTATCTCTCCCCTGTCGTGAATTTATCATGTTTACTATTAAAACCGTTGTATTATATTACCTATTATCATTCACGCAGACATACTGTTAGTAGTCTTCTTATAAGACGACAGGCACGTCTTTCTTTCATAGTAAAATTAAACATTAGTCTCGATCGTCTATATAGATGATATAGAAGATTGATAGTATGTTATATATATATATTAGATATATATATATATATATATATATATATATATATATATTATGGTATATTATATATATTATTAATATATATAATATATTAATTTATACATTTATAAAGATATATTTGGGCAAAGCAACATCAGGAATTATCATTATTAATAAAATATATAGACTGAGCGATATTAAAAGCAATCTTAATATTTAACTTGAAAAAATTATAACAAACAAAAATTACTGAAGGTGTCTGTTTGTCAATCGTGAACAAAACCGCTGGATGCGTTTCGTACTGTATCTTCAATGCAAAAGTTGCCGTATAGTAATTAAATAACTTTTATTGAAGGCAAATCAGACATTAAAAATTTGACCGCAAAACGTCGATAATAAATAATGACTTCAACTGCTTTTATTTAATCAAAATTTTGACTTCGAAACTTGGGAAAATTTATTTATAATAATAAAGCTTACCTGCAGGCGACAATTGGCAACAATATCGGCTGCAACAAATCCTTACAAATGTATAGAACGCCGACTACACACTTTGAAATTTATGGACTAAGCATATAATCTATCACAATATTCATTGAGAAGT
>JABUQX010077381.1:17500-39049 GCA_015478945.1 Trachelipus rathkii | reverse complement strand
TAAAAAAAATTAAAAAAAACGTTTTTTTTTTATTATAAATTTATATATATCAAAATATATTAGCATATAATACATTTATAACTCTAGTAATAAATAACACTTGAAATTGACTAACTATATATATACTATTATATATATATATATATACATTAAATATATATATATACTATATATATATATACTAAATATTAAAAAAGTTAATATTATTTAAAAAGGTGGGAATAGAATTTACAGTAAATAAGATATAGGTGATATATTATAATATTAATAAACCTTATTTAAGATAAGGTGTCTATGGATACACATAAAAGTTATACTAAGAGTAAATAATTAGAGACGGCGAACATGAGTGAGGTTCCTCACAAGTTGGGACTAACTCAATTGAAAAAGATAATTAAAATCCAGATTTGCATAGGTATGGCAGCGGCAAAATCTGCAAGGTGGGAGGGACGGGTCCCTCGTGACCATTAGTGGCTCTGAGCGATATTGGTGTGGCCAATACAGAGGTGTGCAAGAATCACCTCGTGTAAGCGCTTTCGTCATTGGAAGGAAGACCACTCACCAATGCTCGGATGTATATTTCTAAGTTTCGCTCCCCGCTGATCACTCGTCCAGCACTCTTGCCAATAAGACCGAAAGCCTTGTCAGAGAGCAGGATAGTAATCAGTTAATGGGAGGCAACCTTGTTGAATGGCATCCAGGTGGTACCAGGAACAGCTCTCAAAAAAAAGGCAGCCATTTTGGCCTCTCTGTCGGCGATTCCATTGCCAGTTGCCCCTACAAGAGAGTGGGTCGAACATCGAATGATTTGCTTTCTTACGGGAGAGGAGCAGCCGAAGAAATTGTTTTTAGAGTAAGGGGTTTTAAGCACTTGGAGCATGCCGAGTGAATCTGAATAAAAGAGATCTGAATAAAAGAGAGAGTGGTTTTAGTTAAGGAATAGAATTCGAGAAAGGGCAATCATTATAGCCATTAATTCTGCAGTAAAAATTGAAGCATGATGGGGGGGGGAGGGTATGGGAGAGGTTGCGATCAGGAAAGAAAGGAAACGCACCCACACTGTCGCCTGTTTTAAAGCCGTTAGTGAACACTGAGTAAATTCACCGTGAACTGTGGAATGAGACAGGAATGATGCCTTTAACAAGAGAGCAGCAGGTTAGAGAGAGAGGTCAGGACCAAGCAAATGGTGGGAGCAGGGAATAGCCAAGGTGTATACCCTTCATCATATTAGAAAGTAATAACTAAAAAAGTACCTTTGCCAAAGGGATGTTGAGGAAGTTACAAAATGTTATAACTGTGTTTGCAAATGGCCAGCAATTAGGATTCTGAGGTATCTCCCGCAGAATGGGTGTTTGAGCAGATGGTTTGGGGTTTGAAAGCGAAGATAACTTGTGCACATGATGTATTCACTTTGAAGAGAGACTGGCATCACATTGGATTCAACTGCAAGGTCACCCCGGGGGGACGATCGGAAGGCTCCAGTGGGGAGATACGGATCGCCCTCGTTTTTGGATGGGACTCTAAACAGGTGTCAGTACGACGTTGGGGAGTCTGACTAGGGTTGTGAAAAAAACGCGTTTTTTTAATTTTTTATTTTTTTTTTCTTTTTAAAAACACGTTTTTTTTTTTTTAAAACAATTTTTTTTTTTTTTTTTTTGTTTTTTTTTTTTTTTAAAATTACGCTCTTTTTTAATGTAATAAAAAGATGTTTTAAATTATACATTAGTACCAATACCCCTTCTAGGCCTAAATAGACTTTTTAATAACGGAATTTTATATATACATGTTAATAAATATAATTATATATATATATATAATAATATATATATCTATATTATATACATAATATAATATATAATATATCTATATATATATACTAATATTATAATATATATATTATATATAAGTATATATTATTAATATATATATAATTTCATATATATATATATATATAATATCTGCAGCATATATTAACCAGTATGAGTATTGAAGAGGTGTTATTGAATGTGTGCGGTTTTGATGTGCAAGAAGGAATAGGTCTTTTTGGGGATGAGGTTATTAGTAAGGAGGAGGTAATTGGGTAGGGTGAGAAAGTTGAAAGAATGGTAAATCTGCCAGGCATATCGATGAAATTACTAGTGAAATGATCAAGAGGCGGAGGCGAGATGGTGATTGATGGATTTGGAAGTTGTGTATAAAGCCGTTTATGGAGGGTATAGTTTCGCAAGGATTGGAGGAGAGCGTAAATAGTACCCTTTGTATAAAAGGGTAAACGGGAGAAAAGGGGAAACATGTTAGAAACTATACGGGGGAATAAGTTATTTGAGTGGTTGTAGGGAAGGTATATGCTGGTATTTTGGGTCGAAAGAGGCGTCGAGTGACTGAGGGACTGATTGGTGAAACGAACAAGGTGCGTTTAGGCAGTGGTAGAGGATGTGTGATCAAATCTTTACATGAAACAAATGATTGGAAATGAGGGAGAAAGAAGAATAAATTGTAATTTTATTTTATTTTATTGAATTTGCAACAGCCGTATGATAGAGTTAATAGGGAAGCTGTATGGCAGGAGTTAGTGGGTGGGTTTTTAGTGAAACTATAGGTGTTGGTGGTAAGCTTCTTCTGAATGGAATCACAAAAGTATGTAGATGATAGTGAAGCGTGTGTAAAGAATAAATGGTGTCAATGGTGATTGGTTTAGGATTAATAGGGGAGTAAGACCAGGGGTTGTGTTATGGTCTCCTTGGTTATTCAATTTGTATATGGATGGGGTTATGAAAGAATTGAAGGTGGGGATGGCAGGAAATGGTGTTAGAATGGTGGAGAATGGAGTTGAGTGGAGGGTGCCCTACCCCTATGTTATGTGCGGACGGATGATTTGGTTTGGTGTGGCGAATCTGAAGAGAGTTTGAGAAAATTGATAGAGAGAGATTTGCCAGGGTGTGTGAAAGGAGGGGCTTGAAAATAAACGTGGGATAAGAGTAAGGTTATGGTTGTGAGTGAGGACACTCCTAGTGTGAAGTTATGTTAGATGTAAGCAGCTAGAACAAGTGTCTTGAGTTTAAATATTTAGGGTATATGTTGGATGAGAAGGGAACGGACGATGCAGAGTGTAGTAGGAAAGTTGTGAATGGCAGGAAGGTGGCTGGTGCATTAAATCGTGGTGAATGCAAAGGGACTAAGTCCTTAGTGTGCTAGGTCTTACATGAGGGTATGTTGTTACCTGTGTTATTGTATGGTAGTGAGACTATGGTCTGGAATAAAGAAGTATAGATCTAAGTTCAATGTGTTCACAGATGGACAATCTTAGGGGTGTGCTAGGTGTGAGAAGAAATTATAAAAAGAAATGAACGTATTTAGAGAGTGGTGTGGTGTGAAGAAAGGGGTAAATGAGAGAATAATGAAGTATGTTTGAGATGGTTTGGTCATGTGGAAAGGATGAATGATAGTAGTTGGTTAAGCGGATGTATAGTGGTGAGTGTGTTGGGAACCGACCGGCTGGGAGACCGAAGAAAAGGTGGATTGGTCGGTGAACGAATGTCGAAAGGAGAGAAATGTGGCAGTTTGGCAGAGGCGAACGAATAAGGTGCATGAAGGAGAGAATGGGCGGGGGTTTTTGTATGGGGGCTGGTTGTGGCCCACCTGGGGCCAGGGGATGAACCCCTTACATGGACGATTTACCATAGTGAGGGTCCGTCGCGTCCCATGAAGCTCTAGGGTGATTTCCTGGTCTGTGACGAGTCTCACTAATTAATGGTACAGAGGGCGGTAAGGCTGGGGCCTTTCTTTTCGAACGTTTGTCATGTTCTCTCTACTGCTTTCTTTTCCGCGATGCTTGTACAGCACCTTACCCCAATCTTTGGGGCAAAGAGGAGAGAGAGAGAGACAGAAAGAAAGAAAGAATATATATATATATATATATATATTATATATATATATATATATATATCATATATATATATATATATATATAATTATATATATATAATATATATATAATTATATATATAAAAAAAAAGATGGTATAACAGGTGGTTTTGGGGGGTTTCCGGAGAAAATGAGAATGGTAAGGAGGTGATGGATTTCTGTGAGGGGAGAGGTATGAGTGTAGTAATACTTTCTTTCAACACAAGAGTTCCACAAGTATAACAGAAGTTGGTGTAGTGAGGATGGTATCGAAGTGGAAACAGTATGATGGAATTTTGTGGTTGGTGAAGGCAGATGTTGAAGTCTGTATTGGATGTTAAATCAGTGAGGGTTTTTAGGAATGGATTATCGGATCATTATGCTGTTCTAATGTAAAATTAACGTTAGTGGGACTTGGATGGAGAGGAAAGGTGATAAGGGAAGTGGGTAAAATTAGAGTGAGAAGTTAAGTGAACAAGGTAATAAGGATAAGTATGTAGAATGCTCGGCAAGTAAAATCAGTTGAATGTGAAACAAGTTGAAACTGGAATAAACTCTGGAAAAGCAACATGAAGTGATACGCAGAATTGTTTAGCAAGTGCAAAGAAGGTATGTGGGTGTGCTAAAGTGGAAGTAAGAATGTCAACAGTGAGTGGGTGGAATGAAGAGGTGATGCCAAGCGGTTATAAAATTAATAAAAAAGAACAGCGTGTGATTTAATTGAAATGATTATTACTTAAAAGCAAGTGATAAAGTTTTCTAAAAGAAAAGTAATGACTATAGGGAAATTATTATAAGGAGGAAAATAAGAGAATTAGCCTAAAAAAAGATGAACCATAATAAAGCAGATATAAAGTAAAGAGGTAAATGAACTCACAGTTTGGAAAGTGAGAGTAGATTGATTAGTAGGGAATACCAAGAGGAATATAGGTAAAGCTCTATTCTGGAGGTAAAGCGCGGAAAGGTTACAGTAATTTAATACATAATGGAGGGTATACCTATGCTTAATAGAATATATAAATGAATTTAGGGATTGGTGATTTATATTTGTTATAATCGATTAGAAATATTGATTTATATATAGCGAGTGGACGTGTGGAAAGATACATATATTACTTATATATATACTATATATTATATATATAGTATATATATTGGAACTCTGCATTAATATATTTAGGCAGTTAATACGATTAAAGTAAGAAGTTGATTATTAAAAAATGATACTGTGTGTATTGTGAGTCTATGTATAGTTACTAAAGAAGGATTAATAAATAGGTATTTTGGGAGGATCGTAAGGTTATTAGCAAAATAGAGGTAAGGAACATAGGGTAAGAAGTGATGAAAGTTGAAGAATGGTTAAATATCTTGATCAGATAGTTTATAATATAGATGAATTACTGGGTAGTACAATAATGATCACAGATGTAGTAGAGGCCAAGAATAGTGAATTGAATTGGATCTTGAAGTTATGTTAGTTAATTAAATAAGCTAGCGTTTATATATGGGGGATATAATATTTCGAGAAATATAGGGAATATTATGTAATGAGAGAAGCAGTACATTTTAACTTACCAGTAATCCTTAATGAGTTTCATGTTCATTGAATTTTTCTATATATGAGTGTAGTGGGTAAAAGTATGGAAAATTAAATATGGGATGAAATAACCTGTAGAAAAATAATTAACCTTAAATTGGCGTGGCTGAGAAGCAGGATATCATCTATAGTAAATTTACATATACTACACATATATATATATTTATGAGTAATATAACAATCGCCGTGACACTGATATTTAACTATTAGTACATCGCTCATCAGTTTTGGGTTCTGCTTAGCGCTGGGAAAGCTAGAAGTCCTCGCGCGAAGCGCCCCATAAAAATTTTTGTGAAATGCGTAAAGAGAAAATCTACTTTAGTAAAAAACCTAAAGCCACACCAGGAAAAAGTTGCTTAGTTGCGAGGAAATATACGAACCTGAATCACATGCATCTAGTGTGAGGAGTTTATGGAGTTGCGTGAGGGGCAACAGGGTCGTCCGAGTATGCTCACCTGAGTAGGTTAATGAGTGAGGACGGGAAATGTGGTGGATCCAGTTTGGCTCTCATTAACCAGCTAGACTGTTCTATGAAGCAAATGAAATAAAAGAGAATGAAGGGAAGAGAAGAATAAAAAAAATTGTATTTTAGGTTTCATGGATTTGCCAACAGGGGTATGAATAAGGGTTAATACCGGAAGGTCTAATGGCAAGGTGTTAGGGGATATATACGTTGTTGGTAATGGGCTTAATGGAATCAAAAAAGTATGTATGTATGAAGATAGTAGTGAGCCGTGTGTAAGAATAAATGGTGTCCAAAAGTGATTTGGTTTAAGTATTAATAGGCCGTGGAGTGAGGCAGGGGTTGTGTTAATGTCCTCCTTGGTTTTATTTCAATTGTATTAATGGATGGGGTTTATGAAAGAATTTGAAGGTGGGGCGTGACAGGAAACTGGGTGTTACGAATTACTGGAGACTGAGTGGAGGATGCCCTTACCTATTATAAATAGCGGATGATTTGGTTTTTGTGTCGGCGAATCTGAAGAGTTTGAGAGATTGGTAGAGAATTTGGCAGAAGAAGGCGTGTCGTAAAAGGAGGGGTTTGCAATAAACGGTAGATAAGAGTTAGGTTTGGTTTGTGAGTGGAGGACAAGTCCTCAAAAGTGTTAAGTTATGTTAAATGGTGAGGCGCAGGCCTGGAACCAAAGTGGTTCCTGGAAGTTTAAATATTTATAGGGGTAATAAATGGTTGAATGAGAAGGGAACGATGATGCAGAGTTTAGTAAGAAAGTTGTGAGTTGTGAATGGCAAGGTGGCTGGTGCAATTAAATAAATTCGTTGGTGAATGTAAGGGACTAAGTCTTTAGGTGGCGCTAGGGTCTTACATAACGGTATGTTGTTACCTGTGTTATTTATTGTATTAGTAGTGAGATATGGTCTGGAATAAGGAAGTATAAGATCTAAACGTTCAATGTTGTTCAGATGCGAACAATCTTAGGGGCAATGGCTCGGTGTGAGAAGAAATTAATAAAATGAGGAATGAACGTATTAGGGAGTGTGTGGTGTGAAGAAAGGGGGTAAATGAGAAGAATAAATGAAGTATGTAATTGAGATGTTTGTCATGTGGAAAGAGATGAATATAGTCGGTTGGTAAGGATGTATAAGTGGGAAGGTTGTGTTGGAAACCGACCGCTGGCGTAGACCGAGAGAAAAGTGGAATTTGAGTTCGGTGGACCGAATGTCTGAAAGGAGAAGAAATTGGGTTTGGTAGAGGCGAGAATTAAGGTGCATACTAATTAGGAGGAATGGCGGGGTTTTGTATGGGGGCAATGGTTGTGGCACCTGGGCCAAGGGATGAACCCTTACACTTGACGATTTAACCATAAGTGAGGGTCCGTCGGGCGGGTCCATGTAGCTCTACGGGTGGATTTCTGTATGTCGAGAGTTTTTCACTAATCAATGGTAACGGGGGGCGGTAAGGCTGGGCTTTTCCTTTTCGACATTTGTCATATTCTCCTACGGCTTTTCTTTTCGATGCTTGTAGCGCCCCTTACTCCCAATCTTGGGGAAAAAAAGGGTAAGATAAAGAAAGAAAAGAAAGAGAAAAAACGAATATATATATATATAATATTATATATTTATATATTTATTATATATATATTATATACATATTAGTATATATAATATATATATATATATATAATATATATATATACATAATAATAATTATAATATAATAATAATAGATCATGTTGAAATGTACTAATTATATGCCCTAGATATAAAATCCAAATGCGAGTCCAAAATAAATAATTTCTACTTATATATTGTATCCTCTTTAAAATATTGTATTTACTGTATTTAATGCTAGCTAAAATACCCTAAAAGACTTGATATAAATGAAAATATATTTAAAAAAAAAACAAAAAACAAAAAAATTTGGCCTTTGGTCTTTTTTTTATAAAAAAACGTGTTTTTTTTTTAATCCCAACCCTAGGTCTGACCATATACTACACAGCCATAGGCCAAGCTATCGATCGGTTAGGGGCGATGTGAGAAAACCGTAAACAGGGGACCTTGTCATATCTGCACCCCCAACGATTTTGAGGAGAGATGATGTTAATAGGTTAAGCGCACAATGACAAGTAGTTTTCAGGAGTTTAATATGTTGTGGCAAACTAGAAAGAGTTCTAGAAATTTAACCTGTGAAGTTACAGGAATGGGTGAACCATATAAGGCTCTTTGAATCCCTTTTTTCTTAAAAAGTGCTGCTGAGATTTTGGTGGGTGAGAAATGGAAGCCATGGGAGTTATCCCAATTGTTACTATATTCTGAATAGCTAGTTGAAATTTACCCATTCAAGAAAAGGCAGCCTGGCACCGGCCTATATATATAGCGCAAGGTCATCGACATGGAGAAAAATTGACTAGCTGGGATAGAAGTAATGATGTAATTAAATCCGAGCAAATAGTACTACACTTAGAACACTACCCTGCGGAACCCTTTCATCCAGAGTAAGTGGTGTGGACAGAAAATAACAGAGCAACCAAACCTGGAATGGATCTATTTGACAGGAGGCATTTAATGAAAAGAGGGAATTGTCATCAGGAACCTAGAGAGTGGAGTTTAAGGAGAACCCCAGTTCTTAACTTTGTGTCATAAGCTTTTTCAAGGTCAAAAAAGACACCAAGAACCATCCCACCAGTTGAGAAGGCATCCTATGTCATGGCATTTTAATCACCTGATTCTGACAAACACTTTTGCAAAAAAAAAAAACACACGAAGTTTGAAAAACCTGCGCAAAACGTCTCCGACGGGAGAAGGCAGCCTGACACGCATTTTCCTCCATTAATTTACAGGTATGACTGGTCAATGAAATTTTTCTATGGATGTCCGCTAACTTCGGATCTTTCCCAGGTTTGGGGATAGGGATTACAAAAGCTGTATCCAAATAGATGGAAAAGATTCAATCCAGATTCTGTTATACAGAAAGATCCAGCAAAAACGCTGATTTCGAGGGGTGAATATGACGGAGCATTATGTACAAAATCATGTCTGGGTCAAGGGCACAGTCTTTGCTATTCGCCAGTGTAAAAAGACTGTTATAGGTATGATTTCCCCTTTTCCTGTTGAGAAATTTGGCAGTGCAGTGGTAGTTCTAAATTTTTGAAAGGCTTCAGGATAGTGGAAAGAGTTTGAGTGGCTAGCAAAACTATAACGTAATGCATATCTGCAACTGCAAAGTGGAGATACTGTCGGTTATATCAGGCCCATAACTGAGGACTGTGGGAGACGAGTTGTTAGCGCAATGAGATATTTTCTGGTGCAACTTTCCGACACTAAAGGATTTAGGAGAGTTGAAGGAGTTTGAGATTCAAAATATAAATTTAAAAATATAGTTTACGTGTTTGGCGATTAATTCCGCGAGGTCTTGCCACAGCTGCTTTAAAAATAATCATGTTTGGGGTGGTACCCAGTCCTTTGTATTGTTTGTAGAGTTTCTTCTTCTATCGGTTACCTTGTGCACACTCTTGGGACGACCAAGGGGTTGCCGAGCCGCCTGCCTGCGAAGATTGTTTTTGAAATGCAAGCTTACGCTGCTGTGATGACAACTTGCTGGAAGTGAAAGGCATCATCAACAGTCGGAAACCACTTATTGAAGGAGAAAGTGGGTTAGCTGTAGCCTGATAAAAAGGGGCTCACTCTGCTCGGTTTTAAAACCAGCTGGAGTTAGATTTTAACATTGGGTTGGGTACAAGCTCTTTTAAAGCTATTGGGTAATGATCACTGCTGTATTTATAATTAAAGTGGGACCAGGTAAATTGATCTATTATTGAATGGGACCAAAAGGAAACCAATACAGGAAGAATGTGTATCTAAATGTTCATATGTAGGGAGTTCTGTGTTAAGGCATCCAAGGGAAAATGGTGTTAGAAGATCAGCAAGGATCTTGGACTTAGACAAGGTGAGTCTCCCAATGAGGGGTGGTGGAGGTTGAAGTCTCCTAGTATAACAACTGGAGTAGGGAGCTGCTTAAAAAGACCAGCTAAGTCGACCTTAGTAAACTCGCTACTTAGAGTCAAGTAGATCGAGCAAAAAACAGTAAGGTCGGTGGACAAATGAATTTGTGCTGCCACTGCATGAAGTCTAGTTTGAAGAGGGACTGGAGAATAGGGGACAGCTTTATGAATGAGCATTCCTGCACCTCCCCTTTCATTGTCACCTCTTTCTATAGAGGTTGGCGGCGATTTATATTCTGACAGTTGAAAAGTCAAGATGACAGTCGAAGTTCCTGTAAACATATGCACTTTGGTGTACATATGTTTAATGGTTGAACAAGTTCTTCAAAATTATAGTAGTAGCCAAGACAATTCCATTGAAGGAAAGTGTCCATGCTATGTTGTTATAAATATTATGAGGATGGTCTTTTTGAGACTTGTCTCTATGCGACTAGGGGTAGTTAAGGCTGAGACGTGGGTCTCGACAAGGAAGGGCAACAAATCCAGGTGGTAAAGAAATCATACAACAGGAATTTGGGTTGTATGACTACTTTTGGGAAGGAGTTTTCAGTGGCATTTGGTGAACCAGCTTCGCCATGAATGCAAGATAAATTGAGTTCAACCAAGTGCATCTTATTGTGTGGATCTGGTTGCTCTTTGGAAGAGTAACCTAATCAAAATGCTGAGAGTTTAGGAATGGGTAGTGAAGTCACTATCTACCAAGTAAGCAGGTCAGATATATATATATATATATATATATATATATATATTATATATATATAACTAATATATATATATATAATAATAATAATATATATAATATAGTTTATATATATACTTATATTATATATAGTTAAGTATATATATATATTATAGTATATATATTATATACCTATTATATATAATGATACTATATATAATATATATAATATATATATGGATATATAATTATATATATATATATTATTATTATATATTATTTTTAGGAAAACCTAAATTTACCTGAAATTTCAACACTTGCTTTATCCTCTCAAATTCCTGACTAGCTTTCTCCTCTTGCTGCTTTTTTTGTTGAATTTTCACCAATTTAGAATGTTCCAAAATAATATTTTCAATTTGCGTAGAAAAGTCCCTACACAATTCTAATGATGCAACAACTGCATCAAAGGCATCAACTGCTTTTTGCTGGTCTTCATTAAGATCCTTGCCTTCAATAATTTCAGTTTTGTAAAATTCTAGTTTGTTCTGAAAGTTATAAAAAAGTTAAAAGTTAGCAATTTTTGAGTTGTCAACCTAAATTTTAGTAGAGGGAAGTTCCAGAACAAATAACTACTGATAAATGATGGAATAATATATAATGAAATAATGAATTCACAACAAAATTTAAATAAGTAACCAAATTAAACAACCTGGCATTATTTTAAGATTCAAATAAAGAAAGACATTAAAAATCAAACTAGTAGGCAATGTAAATGTTGCTATTTTTTTAGAATCATTTCTTTTCAATTATTAAATTTACTACCATTGCAGTTATATATATATATAGTATATATATATATATATATAATATATATATATATAGTTTTTATATTTAAAGTTAATTTTAATTACAAAACTGCAATTTAGTTGCAACAAAATTGCCAAATATATATATATTAAACTAATACGCAACACTAACCACAACCCAATGAGCAAACAAGTATTTTAAAAGTTTTATAGATCTACAGTATCTACATAGAATAAAGTGGCAATAATTATCATTCCTTTGTAAAGTAGCAGCAAATATTTCATAGCGGAGTAACAGGATCTGGAGGTGGATTCAACTGAATGTCAAAGGATTTCTAAAATCACTTTCATGTTTACACACTTTCATGTTTTTAAAACATTGCAGAATAATCCATTTAAAATCTTGAGAAATATTTTTTAATTTCCTAAAGAATTAGGATATAATGATAAACATATATTGTGCATTACAAAATGAATGTTATATTTAATCTGAATTACTTTAGATTAGTGGTGAATCATTCATTGATGAATGGTTCTTTAAGACCGGGTCATTTCAGAGACTTACCAATAGACTAATAAAAAGACTGATGGCTAGTAAAGACCCAAGGATACTAACTATCAAGTGTCCCTGACTTAAGTGAGGGAGAGCTCCCAAGACCCATGGATACTATCCAGTCTCCCTAATCATGGCCTTTAGGAACTATCCATCTTTTTAATTATGCATCCACATTACTTTCTGCAGTCACATATATATATATAATATATATATATATTATATATATATAATATATATATAGATATATATATATATATAATATTATATTATATATATATATATATATAGTTTATATATATTATATATATAATATATATATATATATATAGTAGTAGTTATATCGTACATTATAAAATAGAGTAATCAAAAGCCTCTTGAACATTGTTGTAATATTTCCTTATTAAAATCGATGTTTCGAGAAATAATTTCTTTTTTTGTTTCTTTTGATCTCAGCGATAAATGGAATGCATAAAAAATAAAATAAAATAAAATAAAATAAAATAACACAAGCAAAAGGTTTTCAAACTCTAAAACATTACACTTAGCTATCTCTTAATGTGACACATATTTGAAAAGTCAAATCAGATTAAAGGAGTAATGTTGCTAACATGTTAGTTTCCTAATTATGTTTAGTAGTTGAAAAAATGTCTGATATTGTAGCAACAATAATGACACCAACAATTAATACTAATGATAAAGAATAATAATAATAATAATAATAATAATAATAATAATAATAATAATAATAATAATAATAATAAAATAAAAATAATAAAAATAATATTAATAATTAATAATAATAATAATAGTAAAATAAAAATAATAATAAAAATAAAAATAATAATAATAATAATAAAATAAAAATAATAATAGTAATATATTAAGGATACTGAAATGAAAATTTTTTAATGATAATTATTTATCATTATTATTAATTGTTGCTACATTATTATTATTATTATTATTATTATTATTATTATTATTATTATTATTATTATTATTATTACTATTATTATTATTATTCTTAATATTGTCATTATTTTAACATTGTTTTTATACATTTTTTAGATATTTTTTCAACTTCTAAACATGATTAGGAAACTAACAACTAACTAACATGTTCCCTATGAATAGACTCCTTATAACCTGAATTTTGACTTTTCATTATATGTGTCACATTAAGAGATGAGTGGAATTGCTTTTGGTAAGTTTGAACCCTTTTACTTGTGTTGCTTCTATTTGTATTTTTTTTTTATTATTCGTATTATGGAAATAAGAAAAACTTTATTCTATGAAACATCAATTTGTAATAAAAAAAATAATGTTCAGAAGCTCACATATCCTATAATTTATTAAACAGAATTAGAAAAACAATAATATATATATATATAATATTTATATATATATTTATATATAATATATAAGTATATATATGTAGTATATTATATATATATATATATATTATAATATATATATATATTATGAATTATATATAGTTATATATATATATTATACTATCTATATATATAAATATATATATATATATATATATATATAAATAATATATATAGATCATATATACGTATTATATATATATATATATAACGTATATATATATATATTACTTAATATAATATATATATATATATAATATATATGATATAATAAAGCACAAGTAAGCACCTTTGGCTGAAAGACTGCAGGATAGAGAGAGTACGAGGAACAGTGAGAGTTTCTTATAAGGAATACTCATTAATACCCGAGGGTTCAAGTTCGATGATAAGAAGCGTCTAGAAGAGGAAAGTGTGATGTAACACTCATAAGGATAAATATAGGAAATTTATGAAGATATATTATACAGCCAGACAGGACTATCAATGTAGACCTGTGACATGAACAGACCCCAGCAAACTAGAGGCTTCAATTTCCAAACTTGACCAGTGAGGGTGGAGGCCGTGAGTCGAGGGCTAATAACCCAGGCTGGATGAATTTTTTTTAATGAATTTGTCCTCTATTTCTTATGTATTTAGTGGTGCTGAATCTGAATATGAGAATAAAAAATTTGTATCAATTTTTTGACAATTCACAAACTAAATCCTTTTTGGTATACTATACATATCATTCCTTTGTGGTCTTGTTTCTTTTATTTGTAGCTGAAGCATCATGACATCATCAGTACCTACGTTTCCCACATTTTAATGGCTGTAAAAACTCTCCTGATACATTTTGTTATATTTGTGGTTCAGAAACATCGAAGGAACATAAAGAGTTTGTTAAGAAAGGCCTACCTCCGCCGCACATGACGCCGCGCGCCCCCCCCCCCCCCTCATACTCTTAAGTGCAAGCTCAGTGATCAGGATAAGTCTTGGCACCACATAAGGTATCGCTATTATGTGTTTGAAGGTCTTAGGAATGCGTCAAAAAGAGAGGAAAGCTTTTTAAATTTGCTGTTCCAATGCATAGGAGGAGTCAAGAAACCATTCACATGATTGTTACTTTGTTAGCATGTGTTGCCGCTCTTACAAACTCAAAAAATAAAAAACTAATAAGTGTCCCTAACCTAACCACCCTCTTACCATTCGGCCCAGAGCAGCCTAGGGTGGGATGGTTTAAACCATGGTTTAAAACACATAAAAAACCAATGGTTTTAAACCATTAAAAAAAAGCATTGCCATAAAATGTTTAAAAAATACTATTTATTTAAGTGATGATTAGGCATATTGATATGTTTTCTCAATTTTTTAATCAAGAGTAACTGAAAGGCAATAAATAATTTTCTGCTGATTTTATTATTATGAGAATGATTTATATATATATATATATATATATATATATATATACGATATATAAATATATTAATTATATATATATATACTATATATATATATATATAATATATATATAATATTATATATATATATATTATGATAAATATATTGTAAATTTAAACATGTTTAAAAACTTTCTTGTTTCCAGCTCTTGGGAATTCATTTTCTACCACGATGCCACATTCAAAAGTTCATTAATGAAACATGTGTGGAAGTGTGTGCCACAGTATTAACCAAGCTAGAAGGCAATGGCACTGTAAAACTAAGGATGCTATTTTATATTGGAAAATAGGAACATGGCGCTTAGAACAGATTGAATCACCACTCAACAGGACAGACAAGATTTATCAAATGTAAAAAGGAGGTATCATCAGGCAGTAAACAGAAGCTCACTTGTATTTGGCGTTATATTTTTAAACCCAAGATATCAGGACCGCAGTATTGCCAGGAGGATGCGAAGTATCAAAAGCAATGGAATTTATAGAAATGAGTATCCTGAATTGATGTAATGCCCATCTGTATAAATTTAAAAGCAAATTTTCCTCCATTTCATAAAAGTTAGCTATTTGATGAGTCTCCGTTGTCAGCAGCTTGACTCCTTAATCTTTGTACATATCTCTCAAAGAAAAATTAGATGAGAAGGTTTATATATAAAATAGTAAGCATATGTCAGCCACTTCATCAAGATCTAGTGCTTGAAAGGTATTTTTCAATTGTCGGACTTGTGCACAGCAAAGCGTTGGGAACAGCTAAAGCAGGGAAATTAGATTTTTTGTAAAATTCTGAATTGAAAATTTCAGTTTTGACTTTTAATGATGTAATATTCTCTCTCGCTCTCTTCTCTCTCTTCTCTCTCTCTCTTTCTCTCTCTCTCTCTCTTTCTCTCTCTTTTTCTCTCTCCTCTCCTTTTTCTATGAATCCTCTCTCTCTCTCTCTCTCTCTCTCTCTCTCCTCTCTCTCGCTCTCTCTCTCTTCTCTCTCTCTCTCTCTCCTCTCTCTCTCTCTCTCTCGATCTTCTACTCTCTCTCTCTCGCTAACTCTCTGCTCTCTTCTCTACTCTCTCGCTCTCGTCTCTCTCTCTTCTCTCTTCTCTCTCGAATGAATGAAGGGGGTTTCAACTTAATGGGCATCTCTCATCTGGCGGGTGCTTCTCTCTGCCTCTCTCTGTCTCCCGTTCTCTCTCCATCTGCACTCCCTCCTCCTAACCTAACCTAACTTCTCTCTCTCTCTCTCTCTCTCTCTCTCTCTCTCTCTCTCTCTCTTCTGGCTGCTCTCTCTCTCTCTCTCTCTCTTCTCTCCACTCTCGTACTCTCTCTCTCTCTCCTCTGCTCTCTCTCTACAGTTATATTATATTAGTATATATATATTGTATATATTATAGTATTAGTAATTTATTTATATATTTAATATATATGGTTCACAGAAAGTCAGCCATTGATCGTAAGGTGGATGTTGTAGTAATATATATATAGATATATATATATATAGGTCCTATAAGATGTATATTCCTAGTAATTGTCAAATATAAAGGATAGAATAAGAATTCATTTGTATATCATTATAGGTTAATTTGAATAAACTTTCTTTATGCTTTCTGAGTTTATGTAAAACTCAAAGAATGATAATTATGTATACCCACGCTTTACTAGTATCAAGAAACCCCAATCCTTGAAAATTTATAGAATCAAAGATTAATGTGTGATTAAGGTAATTTTAAATTGTTGGTGTTTAAGTGAGTCATCATGTGTTATAATTATATGACAGTTTCGGCAATAGTCGATTTTTTAGCTCTTTAAAATTATTGTAAAACCATTAAGAAACTACATTAAAACCCCAAAAAAAAACAAAAAAAAAACATTGGTTTATTTAAAAACACCAATTGTTTTTTTTTTAAACCATGGTTTTTTCCAACTCTAAGGCAGGCAAAACTACATTAAAACCATCAAAATAGCATAAAACCCCCCCCCAAAAAAAAACAAAAAAAAACATTGGTTTATTTAAAAAAAACAATTGTTTTTTTTTTTAAACCATGGTTTTTTTCCAACCCTAAGGCAGGCCATGGTCCAGATTTTCCTGTGCTTACACCACCAGAGGTTTTTGATGATGTTACACTGAAAATGTCTAGTGATGTCCAGTATGATGAACATGAACAAGCTGATATATTATTATATTAGTATAAATATACTACAGAAAATGTAAAACCTAAGTTGTTTACTCAAAATGAGCTAAATTAAATGGTTAGGGATTTGGGCTTAAAGGAGAAAGCTGAACTGCTAGCCTCCAGACTCAAGGAAAAGAACCTGTTGGTAAAAGGAATCAATATTATTGTATATAGGAGAAGAGAGCAGCAATGTACTCAATAATTTCAATTTAGTATACTGCTCAGATATTGCCAGTTTGACGAATGAATTCGGAATAGACTTTAAAATTGAGGAATGGAAGCTTTTCATAGACTCTTCTAAAACTAGTTTAAAGGCTGTTCTTTTAGCAATGGTAACACCTATGCATCATTACCTGTTGCTCATTCTGTACATATGAAGGAAAGTAATGAAAATCTTGATATAGTTTTAAATAAAATAAACTATTCCACTCATGGTTGGAAGATATGTGGAGATTTGAAGGTGTTATTATGCATGCTCCTTTCCCAACAAAGTGGGTTTACCAAATTCCCATGTTTCTTATGTGAATGGGATAGTAAGGCAAGGTATCAACATAGCTTACTCTCAAACCCAGAAACCATCCTTATTGCTCATGTTACACTCTCTCTAGCATGCTGCTTCTTAAATATGGGGCCCAAACTTGTATGCAAACTTGTATACATAGCTATTATACAGCTTACTTATAATAACTTCCTTACTCTTGTAAAGGCAATTTATTATATCTACCATCTTAGTTTTATTCCTCGTTTCCAAACACTGATTAGAGATTAATGCTTACAATCAAACTTAAATTTTTTTCTCAGTCCACAGACTCGAGTCAATCCCCATTCATATTATAGCTAAATATTTTATTTGAGTAGCTAACCTGGGTAAAGAACCTTTACTTTTTATTATTAAAATTCACTTGCAACTTATCTGCTCACTCAATTAGTTTATCAATATAATATTCAAACTTTAGACATCAAATCATTATTCCTTACTGAGATAGGCACTTGGTATCATCTTCAAACTTAAACCTTACATTTAAGGGTAATAGTTAAAGATCCTCATCTACGAGACAATATCTTTTTTTTCTGATAATCGTTTTTCTGATAATCTTTCATTGATATATAAAAGTATTTAAACAGTGGTCCTAAACCTCTCTCCTAGGTATGTAAATTTAATCTACCAAATTTTTTTTTTTGTTTAAATTCAATTTAGGACCAATCAAGTTTAGGTTACGATAAGTTTTGTTAATTATATATACACAGTAAATCTGTGTCTACTTAACCAAACTTATCATAATCTTACTGATTTTTTTAAAGTAAAATGAAATGATATATGAAAACTAGTGATGGGACAATTAAGAATTTTTGACGAAAATGATTATGGTAAATTTTGACAATGATAATTAATTGAAAAAGTATATTTTAAAAATTAATAATAATAATAATTTCTCTTGATTAATAGCGCTGGTCAACATTTTTTTGGCATAATATTTTTTAATGGTTTAAGGCAATTATGGGGTGGTGATTCCAAATCTGGCATCAGTTTTTGAAATATCACATATTGCAATTTCAAATAAACAAATTTATGATAATTTTTTGAATATCTGAACAGATTTACAGATAAGAATAAGGTGAGATACAATATACAATAATAATGAAAAATTTATTTAATGATCCATAGCACAAAGTTGTGATAGCGAGTGCACATAAATGTGAGTGAATGTTTACCACCATTTTAGAATTGACATGTGAAATTAAGGAAAATATGAACAAAAATATAAATTAGCAATAATGGTTACATTTGCATAAATAACCTCTTCTTTGACGATCTCCGATGTACAGCTTGTGGAATGTCTCATAAAGGACCAGCAGTAATCTGTCATCATGTTGGTGTCCCATGGGAATTGATAGCATTCTTCCATAACTTCAATGTCTATATGAAAGTGTTCACCTTACTCTTCGCTCATGGGACCCAAGTTCTCTGGAATGTCATCCAAGTGACTATGTAAGTAGTGAACTTTGATGTTCATTCCACATCCAAGTGCCTAGAAACTCAAGAGCAGCTCCTCCACAATCTCTCGGTAGTTGTTCGCTTTCCTGTCCAGAGGAAATTCTGTACCACATCAGAGAATGCTTTTCAAGCTCTAGCCTCTGTCGCAGTCATTGTTGTTTGCTGAAACAGTGTAGAGCCTAACTGATGAGTTTCTTAATTGAGAGCTATCAAATATCCTGCTTTTTTCTTCTAGGCACCGAGACTTGGAAATATAGGAAAAATATAACTGAAGCAGTCTTCAGTATGATCAAGAGCTTTAACAAATTTGCTTTGTTAACCCCTTTTTCCCACAAAAGCATCAACTGACTTCATACAACTTGCAATCATCAGTGACAATGTTATAATTTCATGAAAAATCATTAATAAAATAGGGAATTTATGCCGATGCATTAAGAAATTAAGAGATGTTGAAGAGCAAATCATGAGATTCAGATTTGGAATTTGCACCCTCGAATTAGTATAATAATTATAGTAAAGTTTCTCCAGGAAAAAAACTTTTCTTGTAGACCAGTATAATAATGAATTTATTTAATATTAAAATCATTCACTCCCCACACCTATTTCAACCTTAATATTTATGTAATTTTAATATTATAGCACGTACAGTATCCAAAAAATATATTTAAAAAATTTTTAATATGTCAGAACATGGACAGACACATACAAAATTCTAGTACCTTAAATTTAGAGCTCTTAAAATATATGCATGCAAAAACCATCTATTCATCCAGTTTTTAGTGTAATCTATGACACTCTTTTGATCGGTACCCAAATCTAGCAACAACAATTGAGGAAAATATATGCATCTTGCCTTGTATGACTGATCATCACTAATTCCCATCACTAATAGAAAACCAAATATTCTTATAAAAATATTCAAAATTATTTCAATGTACAATACTTGCAGAATTCTTCGTAAAAATACAAAATATTAATTTTAAAAATATATTTTTTTATAGAACTGTTGAACATCAAACTAGTTACCCATTTATCCCTAGTCTACATTTTTTTTTATATAATATATATACAAATAATAAATAAAATATATATATATATTATACTAACCTATATTATATATATATATATATAATTATATATATAATATATATATATATATATATATATATATATCAGGTTTACAAATAATCGAGCCCAGCACTGGAGCCTAAAAACTACCAGATAGGCACATGAAACATAGGTCTATGATACCTGTAAGGACTCAGATGTACGTTTATATTATTATTATGCTGTAAAACTCACTCGTTCATTTTTTTAAAAAAGGGATATTGGTTTGTTACTTAATATAGTTATGTTCAAAGATTAATAAAAATGATTGTTTTAAGTTTGCTATAAAGTTATAAAGTCGAGTTCCCATGGTTTATTGAATATTTCAGCTAGGTAGTTGATGGTGGTATGTTCTAGATATCCAAGTGTTTTGATACCTATTATAGTATTTTTGGGAGGTTAAGGGGGTTGGATTTTGTTTTTGAATTGGACTTGCATGTATAATGGGAATTACCTTTCTTTTTTCTAAGTATCTAAGTTGGTTCTGTATCGATAAGCATAGTTTTCCTAGAGGATCTTGATTTTCAGATGAACCAGTAGAATCCGATTTAACAGAAGCTGTGGGCATTTTTAATTATTCAAATTTCAATCGGACAACACTTATTCCTAAGCTGGCTAGTTATCTTCCTCTGACTTGATTTCCAGGCTGTAAATAATATTGGAATGAGCACTTTCAATATAAATGGAAATAAAGCAACAAATATTTTTATACTTAAATATTAACAAATCTAAAAAAATTAGATATATATTTTTTTTATAAAATTAAAGGGCTGAAATTTTCGCTTGAATCTTCATTCCTATAAAAATTAAGCTTAATTTTATTACATTAATAAAAACTAAAAATGAAAAAATTTTAAAAGAAACTTTTTAATTACATTTCAACAGGCATTTGACTGTAATATGTATTTTCAAAACAAGGTTGCATAATGAAATATTGTGTTTTAGCATAATAGTGTTAATGTTATATATTTACTAATAAAATTAAAGAAATCTCTTGATATAGTCTTCTATTTCTTCAGTTAACTAAAATTTTGGGAAAGGCAATAAAAAAAAATTCTAACAAATTTTATTATATATATTATTACAAAAAATGTAATAAATTAAAGTGATTCATGAGTAGTCACCTGTAATGTAATAAACGTAATAGTAATGAATATCAATTTCGCCAGTACGAAAGGATATTAAAAAACTAATATATATACGATCCACTTTATTTTCTTCTATTTTTATTTATTTATACTATTAGCATATAGAATAATTAATCTTCACAATCTTCCAGTTTTTCATCACAAAGGTAAGATTTATTTTGGACTTTCCAATATTGGATATTGAAAGGTGTTACCAATTTGGTTTCAATAACGCACCTTCAATAGAAAGAATTATTATTAGATGTTACTAACTCGCTTTCCTTTCACTTACGATTCCAAATATCTTTCAGGAGGCTGCTTAGGATATC
>JABUQX010077381.1:5000-12500 GCA_015478945.1 Trachelipus rathkii | reverse complement strand
ATATTATAGTGTGGACACACTCTAGGTATATAACATATCACGCCAGAAATAAAAAATTAAGAGATTACGCCCTAAACTTAAGCCAAAGCATCTGATTATTCTCCGAAATAGGCTCCGCCCCCACGCTAACACTTTACCTTTTTGAAAATGACGCGAACATCAAACTGCGTGTAATTGATATCATCATTAAAAATTTAAACAAAATAAATGAGTGAACGATAGCAAAGTATTGCAAACGCAATAAATAAAACATAACCAAGGTAAGGACCAGTGAAGTGTAGAAGTTAAAATAGTATTAAGGCAGCAAGGCAAAAGTAAAGCGATGATAGCCGACCCTAAGGTTGTCGGCCTAAGCTAAGGGAGCCGTAATAGTTTCGCAGAGCGGTATGGGCAAGATCGGTTGGAGTTAGCACATTAGATGGTCTTACACAACAAAAAATTAATTAGGGAGTGTTAATGCATGCAAAGCAGACTAGTAACAAGCTAGGATAGAGTTCTTTAACAATAGGCCAAGCGTTGAGTCAGTAGGAGAAAAATAAGGGAAATAATATTAGGGCATGCCCTTTATTGCGGTGGATAGCAGGCAGGTTTAAATTGTTATCCATGGCAAACGCTCCCGAGGGGACATAAAGGGGTCATGCCCGATTTTTCCCAGCTTTTTAAACACTTTCGATTTTATGCAAAATTTATGGCTCTGCAGAGAGAGGCTAAGCAAGGTAATTGTAGCGCAGAAGGGCCACAGCCAAAATAGCTAGAAATTAGAAGTGCAACACTATGGTATCAAATATACTGTGTACCTGTACGCTATGATTAGGGCATGTTGTTTAATAAAGCTCCCAAGCGGGACATAAACCACCCATGCCCGAATCCTGGTAGAACATTAAGCACTTGCAGTTACGCAGAATTCGCAGTCTAATATCTCTCTCTCTCTCTATCTATATATATATATATATATATATATATATATATATATATATATATATATATTTATATATATATATATATATATATATATATATATATATATATATATATATATATATATATATATATATATATATATATATATATATATATAATATATATATCTTTCTCTCTCTCCCTCTCTTATATATATATATATAATAATATATATAATATAATAATATTATATATATATATATATATATATATATATTATATATATATAATAATTATATAATTATATATTATATATTGGTAATTCTGTAGACAGCGACCCCACACAATTTGAGACCGAAAATTTTCTAAGTTCAAAAAATTTCTTAGTGGCAAGCTTCTGGCATATTCCAGAAGCTTGGCACTAAAGAAATTTTCTTAAAAAATTAACTTAATTTAAACTTTTTCTGAACTTAGAAAATTATTTTGACTTAGAAAATTTTCAATCTCAAAATGTGTGGGTCGCTGTCTACAGTATTACCTATAATATAATATATATATATATATTAATATAATATATATATATAATTATATATATCTATATATATATATATATATATATATATTATATATATATATATATATAATATATATAATATATATGTGTGTGTGTGTGTGTGTGTAAACAGCCTCACACCCCAAAATACTGCTTCATGCGAATGTATGTCAGAGAGGATCCTTTTCCTGTCTGTGTATGCCTACACATGAAACAGCTCCACATTGATATTCATTTTTGTACTGCTACTCTACATAAGTTTCATCTTATGTAGGATTTCTTCCTGCAGTATATGATCCATATGTAGAATAGTAATAACTAAATGAGTGAATGATAGCAAAGTATTGCAAACGCAATAAATAAAACATAACCAAGGACAGGGGTCCAACCCTCGCTTGTAAAATAGAGTTAGCAAAATAAACGTGTAAAGAACATCTCAATTATCAATCAACCTTAAAGAAGCGGTCCTAAACACCACAGCTTCAGATGGTGACCCCAGAAGAGTGAAGATTGGCTCCACGGACGAGAGCCTGACCACCCACAACAAGACCAGGAATCTCCTACAGCTCTAACCTGTCGCAGAAATACGCAATAAAAAAATATTTTTTATTTATATATCAATTGTTCTTAACGAGTAGATTTACCCACTTGTTGTGTTTGCGTTTCTCTCTCTTTTCTTAACAGCCTCCTCCTGCATCAAATCACTCACGCCCTTCGTAACAGCCTCAAAAGAAGTCGCAGCGGCAGGAGCCACCGGCCTGTTCCGGCATCAAATCCCCAGCAGTTGGACCCCTACCTTGGTACAGTTCTGTATACCATACAGACCACTTAACTTGTATTACATTCTGGTATTATTATTATTATTATTTTTTTTTGTTCTTATCAATTTTATTATTATTATTATTATTATTATTATTATTATTATTATTATTATTATTATTATTATTATTATTATTATTATTATTATTATTATTATTATTATTATTATTATTACTATTATTATTATTATTATTATCACCCCTTGTCGTGGGATTCCTCACACGGGATAGCCACACTCTTGTGTGCGGAGGAAACCCTTGTACACTCACTCAAATAAGTAAAAAAATAAAAATTATTTTTTTTTTTAAGTATTTTGGGCAATTTCATATCGCAGCAATCTCGTTTTAATTCTTGGTCTAGCTCCTAAGGTTGTAATTTCTTTGCTTTTTCCACCCGCGATCCGCTATTAGCGCCCCCGCTCGCTCCCCATCTTCCTTCCCTTCTTTTCTCTCCCTCGCTCTACCTATTTCTCCGCCTTTCACCATGTCCTTGCGATCTATACATCTCCAACCTTTCTTTATTAACGATCCTGACCTTTGGTTTGAACTCGCAGAGTCAGTGCTCCTGTCCATTGAAGACGAAAAGAGAGATAATGCAAGGTGGTGTTGCTCTCCCAGAGTCCTTGTCGGCCAAAATTAGGGAACGGTTTAGCAGAAACTAGGCCTCTACCACCCCCGGTACGCCACTCTCAGACACTAATTACCGACCGCTTGGCCCCACACCAGGGAGGACGGGTAGAGACGCCTGCTTTAGAGGCGTTGCCACTGGGCGATCAAAACCATCAGAGTTGAATGACGAGAATTCTGGGTTTGTTTGGGGGTTACACCTTCTCCGCGAGAGGTGCAAATTATTCGTACACTCTTCCTCTTCAGAAGATGCCCGCTGAGCATCACAGCGTCCTGCAGTCGTTGAATCCGGCGCAAACTCTCCCTGAGTTTGCCGCCATAGCGGACAGGGTTGTGCGCCCACCTATGACCTCTACTTCCAACGTTTTCGCAGTCTCTCCCACACCTACCACCGCTACCGCTCTTCCTCCCCCGCAAACAGCTGCGCCTCACGCCCAACACCTTCCCCTTCTCCCTCAACCGCCTTCTGCCACCTTTCCAGCTCAACCTATTTATTCCCAACCACCCCAACCTTCCTATCCTCAGGTTTTCGCAGTACAATCTTCTCTAGCATCTCTCGAGGCCCGGATGTCAGTTTTGGAAACGGGCATGGTTGAGATAAAATCTGCTCTTCTTTCCATCACTTCGGCTAGTATTAATAACACCTTTCGCTCTCGTGATCGCACTCCTTCCAACTTTCGTCCTTCTCGTGGTCCTCGTTCCCCCTCGGCTTCTTCCTCCCGCCAGCGTCAGTATCCGCATGGGTACTGTTACTATCACCACACTTTCGGTATGGACGCGAATAAGTGCGATCCTTCCTGCCCTCTCTATCAAGGAAACTCGACAGCCATCCCGTCGTAGGAGCGACGGGAGATCCTGGCTCTTTTTTTTCTTCTCCTACTCCTGCACAGGATGTTCATCGTATCTACGATCAGTCCTCTAAACTTGCCTTCTTGATCGATTCTGGGGCCAGCCTTTCGTTGGTTCCCAGGGACCCTTCCCAGGACTCTGCTATCCCTCTTCCTGGCCGTCAACTTTTCGCTGCTAATGGCTCTTCCATTCCGGTATATGGAGAGCGGTTATGCACGTTGGATCTTTTTCTCCGCCGCAAGTTCTCATGGGTTTTTCTCGTCGCTGAGGTGACACAGCCCCTCCTCGGTGCTGATTTTTTGTCCCATTTTAATCTTATGGTCGATCTTCGTAATCGCCGACTTGTCGATGGCGATACTTCTCTTTATACTCCTGGTGCTATTATTGCTTCTGCTCTAAAGGGTGTTTCTGCTATTGCTCCTCCAACTTCGTCAGTAGTCTCTCCCTTTCTGACTCTCCTGCAGAAGGAATTTCCTTCTTTATTACATCCTTGCTCTGCGGACATGCCAGTTAAGCATTCTGTCGAGCATCATATTGAGACAGTGGGCCCTCCGACTTTTGCTCGGGCTCGTCGTCTTCCACCTGATAAGCTTAAGGCCGCCAAGGCTGAGTTTGAGCACATGCTACAGCTGGGTATTGTGCGTCCCTCCAAGAGTTGTTGGTCTTTTCCGCTACACATAGTTTCTAAGGGCACTATGGGGGATTGGAGACCCTGTGGTGATTTTAGGGCCCTGAATGCTGCCACGATTCCAGATAGCTATCCGGTCCCACACTACTCAAACTTCCTCCACCTGGCGGCAGCACTAAAACGTATTCAATTAAGCTGATATTTTGCAAAGAACATTTCTATATCCAACCTCACAATTTCCAATGTTGAGAAGCTGTTATCACCCCGTTTGGCCTTTTCGAGTATATGAGAATGCCTTTCGGTTTGAGATGCGCTGCTCAAACGTTTCAACGTTTCATAGACTCTATTCTTCGTGGTCTTCCGTTTGCCTGGGCTTATTTAGATGATCTTTTAGTCACTTCCTCCTCTCCTGAAGAACATGCAGATCACCTATGTGCTGTCTTTGGTAGGTTGGATGATGCGGGAATTCGTCTCAATCCTACCAAGTGCGTAATCAAGTGTGTATTCAGTGCGTCTTCTCTTACGTTCCTGGGTCACACAGTCTCGGCCGAGGGTATTTGCCCTCTTGTAGACCGTGTCGCCGCTATCCGCGCCTTTCCTCTTCCCCAAAATCAAAAGCAACTTCGTCAATATCTGGGAATGATCAAACTATTATCACAGATTCCTGAAATCAGCGGCAGCCCTCTTGGGCCCGCTTACCTCACTCATTGTCCTAAACAGCGAGGCAGCACCACTAAAGTCGACTGGTCACCGGCAGCAGAGTCTGCTTTTGAGGATTCCAAAGAAGCCCTCGTCCTCCTGCAATCTTTGGTCATCCCCACGATATCGCACAAGCGACATTTCAGTAGACGCCTGCGGATGTTTTGCGGTGGCTTCAGGAGGATTGAACGAGGGTGTATTTCGCAGACCAGACGTCTTTTCACCCACGGTTGGTGCAACCCGCCGAACAAGGTTTTGGTGGTCTTACCGGCAGTAACACACAATGTATTCTGCTGCTGCAGCCAAAGTAGCCCAAATTTTTGAAAGGACGCGCATTCCACATTCTGACCGACCACAAAGCGATCACTTTTGCGATGGCTTCACGGCATGAACGTCCACTCCCCCCGTAGAAGCTCGTCATCCTTGAATTTTGTTTCCAGTTTCGACAGACATTGCGTCCAGCATCTCCGAGTGGATAATTTCAACACCGCGGATGGCTTTTCTCGGAATTGAAATTAACGCTCTTTCTCCCATTCCTGACATTGATTACGCAAGCCATGGCCACGTGCCAGGAGCAAGACAATATCGATCTTTAACCAACAGGACTCTTCTCTAAAGCTGCAGTGGCTCAATCTTCCGGACATAGAGAAGAGACTCTTGTGACACTTCAACAGGCCACCCTCGCCCCTTCGTTCCAAATTCTCTTCGAAAGGCAGTCTTCTGCAATCTCCATGCGCTTTCACACCCTGGCGTCGAGGCTTCACGCAAACTGGTAACAGCTCGTTTTGTGTGGGCCTAAGTAACGCCGACTGAAGCGAATTGGGTTCACGGCTTCATGACTTGTCAACGTCTAAGGTGCAAAGACACACTAAAGCTCCCTTAGGCACCTTCTTTGCCCCCTGGTCAACGTTTTGAAAGAGTTCACATCGACATTGTTGGACCTCTTTCACACCTTCTCATGGCATGCGATATATCCTCACCTGTATCGATCGGTTCCACTCGTTGGACTGAAGCTATCCCTCTCTCTGTTGCTACTGCCGAATCTATAGCAAAGCTTCTTGTTTCATTGGATTCTCGCGTTTGGCATTCTCTCTCGGTCACAGAACGGATCAAAAGGTCGCGTTTTCGAGATCCTTCTCTGAAAGATTTGATGCGCTTGCTTGGTTCTGAGAAGATCCATACAACTAGCTTCCATCCAAAATCAAATGGGATTTGTGAGAGGTTCCACCTCCAGCTTAAAGTCACTCTCATGGCACATCCACAACCAGAACACTGGACTGAAGCTCTTCCTTTGGTTATGCTGGGTATACGCACGGCCGTTAAGGAAGATCTTCCCAGTGTTCAGCCTGGCAGAATTTGTTTTTGGCTCTACCTTCGCCTGCCTGCGAGTTCTTTCCTCAATCTTCCTGCCTCACTGCTGCAGATTCCCACCTGTATCTACTCGTTTGAAAACGCTGTGCCATCTCCTGAGACTACTCCGACCGCGCCAGCAAAAGGTGCACTCCTACATTCCGAAATATCTTTCTTCCTGTACCCATGTTTTAGTGAGGCATGACTCCCACCGTTCTGCTCTCCAACCCAAGTACGACGGGCTCTTCCCGGTTATACTTCGGAAGAAGAAGTTCTTCACTGTACAGCGTCCCACTCGTACCGAAGTTATATCGATCGATCGTCTCAAACCTGCTTATTTTGAGGCGAATCCTCCGGACGTCCAGGCCTCGGACTTGTTCCCTAAACCCATTCCGATTCCTCTGGATACACCACCTTCTTACCCTGTGCCAGATTCTCCACCTCCTTCATCTCCTCCCGACTCTTCACCTCCTTCAACTCCTACGGATTCACCACCTCCACCACTTCTCCCTCTTGACCCAGATCCACTTCCTTTCCCTCCTCCTCCTCTTCCTCTGCCATCTCCTTTCCACTCTCCACCTCCCGCTTGCTTCCAAGAGCAGCTCTCCTGCTGTTCCTCTTCCGTCTCGCATTCCTCGCCCTCTTACTCGTTCTCTTTCTCGCGCTCTCGCCCCCACTCCTACATCTAAAACACAAGCTCTCCACTCTTGTCTGCGCTCCGTTTTGCAACCGCCTCCGTCTAGGGACGTATCGAGCAGAGGCCGTCAGTTGCGGAGGCCGTTTCGCTTCCGCGATTAAAGCAACTGCGACCTCAGCTCTGCAGGGGGGTATATAGTGTGGACACACTCCAGGTATATAACATATCACGCCAGAAATAAAAAATTAAGAGATTACGCCCTAAACTTAAGCCAAAGCATCTGATTATTCTCCGAAATAGGCTCCGCCCCCACGCTAACACTTTACCTTTTTGAAAATGACGCGAACATCAAACTGCGTGTAATTGATATCATCAGTAAAAATTTAAACAAAATAAATGAGTGAACGATAGCAAAGTATTGCAAACGCAATAAATAAAA
>JABUQX010077380.1:20000-39953 GCA_015478945.1 Trachelipus rathkii | reverse complement strand
GAGGGGAAATACCCCTAACTCCTGAATTATTCCACCCCTTATCCTTACTATGATTCATTGATCTAATGAGTCTATTGATCCAAGTCATATTTTCTAGTAAAATTGTCATTTTTTACCTAAAGCAGTATCTCAGTAAATCAGTAAATCAGTAAATCAAAATCATCCCATCTTCACCCCATCTATTGGTCTATTAATCTATTGATCTATTGGATCTATTGATCTTAGATAGTTCAAGTTCATATTTGGTATAACTAACACAAAACTTTTATATTATTTTGTTTGTGGTTCTTAAACATTTTGTTCAATTAAAACCTAATAAAAAATTATATCTGTTTTATGTTTAGTAACTTAAAAAAATTGCACTTTTTGACAATATCACTAATGTCAGTCAAACTCTACTAAAGCTCAGTAATCAAACTACCCATCCACCCTCCTACCCATCATGATCTATGATTCTATGATCTATTGATCTATTATTCAAGTCATATTTGTATAACATAACACACAAAAACTTTTATTTTATTTTGCTTTCTTTTCTTTAAACATTTTTTGTTTTTACATAAAAAGAATTTGAGTTACGGAGAGGGGAGAATTTATAACTTTAATTAAAAAGATGTTGCATTCTATTTATAGCAATAGTCCCCAATAGCAGTAAATCTGCTATTGAAATCAGTACAAATTCTCAAACCTAACTCCTATTCAGCCCCTTTCCCTACCACCATCGATCTATTTGATCTTATTGATCTTATTGAGTGTAATTTGATTCAAATCGTAATAAGTATGTATAAGAGTAAGTAACATCAACTACTTTTTATAACTTTTTGTGGAGGTCTTCTATTTTCTGTTTTAAAACATTTTGATTTTTACTAAAAAAATTTATTCTTTTTATGTTTATACACTTAATATAAAATATAAATTGCATTTACATACCCAAAAAAAGCAGTAAAAAAATCAAAGTAAATCAATTATGAAAAATCAAAGCTACACCATACAAAACACCGGCTTAACTCCATTCTACTAACAAATTTTACCCAATACTCACAAAGATACTATGAATCTACTTAACTAAGCAAAATTAAACTATTAGTAGTACGTATAGAGTCATTGATGTCAAGTAAAATATATTAAGATATAAACATTATAACCACAAACAAACAACTTTCTCATTTATTTTGGTTCTTTTCCTTTAAATATCACGGAAATGTTGTTTTTTACTAAGAAAAATAGTATTCTTTCATGTTATAACTTTAAACAAAAAATTTTCTAAATTTGCATTTTACATACCCTAAAGCAGTAATCAGTAAATCCAGATTTAATCAAACTCTCTTTCATAATCCTATCATCCATATAAAATTGATCTAATTGATCAAGTCATATTAAACTTGATACAATTTGCTAAATGTAATATAGAAAAATACACCCAAAAGACGATATGTATTTAAGTATGAGATATAAGATTGTGATATACAAAACATTATCAACAGGTTAAATGGAAAAATAACTTATTACAGGGGTTCTCTTTAACATCTAATTACTCTAAATATTATAAAATATTGAAAAATTTATATCAATTTGATAGAATTCAATTAAAGCAGAATGTAAATAATATATTAAGAAAAAAAATAGAACAATCACAAAAATATTTCTCATCCTAGCCTAAAATCCAATAACACCATTTGTCAAGAATATAACAAAGTAGAACCACAAGATGTCAAGTAGCTAACAGTAATTAGAATTCAATACTTAACACAGCAGAAGTTCAAATCAATAAGCGCACAATTCACTCATTTGTGCCTTAACTATACGGACAACACGCAGTTCAAAGAGTCATTACACGTATTTATTATTTAGTGTATCTTATAAAATATTATGTTGATTATTATATTATTATAATTGTATAGTAATTATTTTTATTTATAGTGTATTATTACTTATTATTATTATTAATTATAAATTTTTATTAATTATTGTTTATTATTGATCCACAAGATCTCACCAACACCAAATGCCGCAGTACCTATCTCTTTGCGGGCGGCTGCCACAGCGTAACACATTGGTTGTAAATTGCTGCTCTACCCGACACCAAACATTACTGTAATCTTTGTTACTGCTCAAGGATAGTCGCCCACAATAGAGAACAGCCATATTGCTGATGCGCCCATTCAGCCGATCATTACGAATTGATAGTGTGTTGTAATTTGTGACTTCCTGAGAGGCAGTACTGAACTCATTAATACTGTGTAATAAATAAACTATACCATTTTTGTGTAATAATAGAAATAGAAATTGGTGTTTTCACTTTCGGCTCTAAACGAGGATTTGTTTTAACTTTAGTACCCCGATATCTTTGAAGTCACCAATAGAGTAAGAGTGAACACTGTCTTAGTTAATCTCTCGGATCGGAACCTCCGAACAGTTAAATTGTAAATGGTGAAGTCACTCATCATTGTCTCCCTCTTAGTAGTTGTCTTTACCCCTGTAACAATCCTCGATTGTGTGGTTTTAAAATCTCTCTTTAACATCCCCACGCTAACAATTCTTTCTTATCCAGAATTTGAGTTACTTAATTTGTTAATTTTCTCTAATCCTATTAATTAATATTTCTAATACCAGTATAATATGCTTTATATTATATTTTATTTTACAATATCTAACAATATATCTTATTTGCTAATGCCTTATTATTATAATTATATTTAATTATTATATTTAATATTATTATATATATATTTATATATTATTATTTATATATATAAATATTAGTATATATTATATTAAATTATAATATATCAATTACTGTTATAATGTATTAATGAACATAACAAAATGACTTATATAACAGCCTAAACTACACATCACTAACACACACTATAATTAACACACAACAACTAACATACACTGACACTAACATTAGCACTAACTAAATACACTAAATACTACACTTCACTTAATAAAAATATATAGACTCACCGATTGTTACTTAAATATATAACAATATAATATATAGTGACTACAGGTAGAGATACATAATTGTGTACCAATAAACTAAATTTATAATATATAGTATTAATCAACTTATGTATACTGATTAATTTCTATAATTGAATAGTAATATATAGTATACAATAATATATATTAGTAAATTATATTTCTATAATATACATAAAACTCTATTACGTGTATATATATTATTGAGTAAGTATTTACAATATATTATATACATTATATTATTTAATCTTAATATATATATAATGAATGTAAATCAATTTATCTATACGTGCTGAATAGCTGTTAGGCAACCTTACCTGTTTAACGAGGGTTCTCAATACTATTCTGTATCTTTAATATTATATATGTGTTTAAAAGTTAGTTATTATATTTATTTATATTTAATTTATAGTATTTATTGATATATATTATTTTATTTAATTAATAGATAATACTTTCCTAATTAATAATTGTGAACGGTATATTGTTTTTATAAAATAATCATTTATTTTATTATTTACTTATATTTACTGTATTATTATAAAAATACTTTATTTTATTACACTATATAAAATATTCATTCATTATTTTTCTCCTCCATACCATCCTATCCTTCCATAACTATTGATCTTAATTTAGATCTATTGTATATCTATTATGATTCAAGTATCATATTTTGTATATAAATATATCATATTGATACTAAAGAAAATGAGGATATCGTATGTTCATCTCTAGATATTCATCACTGCAAAAAAAACAGCAAACGTTTTGAACTAAAAATATTTTACATTTTCCAATTTATAGTAATGGACAACTTCTTAATTTTATTGTGAGTCTTTATTTATCAAACCTTAAAGCAGTTAAATAACAGTTAGTAATATCAGTTAATTCAAACCACCCAACCCACCAATCCAAAACTCTCTTCAGTATATCTTAATTATGATCTATTGATTCAAGTCATTATATTTTATAAACTATATATATATCTATAACATTTAAAATAATTAACACCGCATTCTATGGTAATAATTATACATATATTCATACAGACCCAAACGAAATAAAGACTAGTATAACAAAGTTTATCCATCATCTCAAATAATAGCTAACATATCCATAAATAATGAATCATAAGTAATTATAATGTAACAAAAACATAACCTAACATAAGCTACCCGTTTATGCGTATTATAGGTATATAGGTTAGTTATTAAACTGTTGTTGAAGTTAGGGACTATTGTCATATATGGTTACACTCTATTACTCCGTTTATTCGTAAGCTATGTTTAAGGTATTTGTTTGTATTGTAACATTAATTTATATACTTAGTTATCATTGTATTAATGAATATATTAGTTAAGCTTAATAGTCAATAGTGATAAAAACTTATTATGTATTATATATATATATATGTATTATAGATATTAAATAATCACTATAGTTAATAGGTGCGTTGCTACTTGCTTATATGATATATATTATATGGTATATAGAAGAGAATTATTAGTTATATGTTGTATATTAAACAAATAATAATATATGACTTGAAAATCTATAGATATCAAATATGAGTATCCAATAGATGCATAAAAATTATCAATGATGTAAAAATATGTAAACGGGTTTGATAATTATAATATACCCTGATTATGATACTGTATTTATTACGCCTTATAAAAGGATGGAGTAATAAAATATAGACTAAATATATATATATACATAAAGAGAATGTAAAAATATTTTATAAACCATTATTTATTCGGATATTTATAATTTCAATCCTTTTAGTTAAAACTAATAAATGAAAGAAGTAGATTTCGTCAAAACCAGAATAAGCCCCAAAAATAAAAATATTAACAAAAGTTTCTGTGAGATGGAGTAAATACATACGTGCAATATACAAATCCCAAATATTGAAACTTGAATCCCACTAGACTCCAAATAGATCAATAGAATCCAATAGATCCATGAAGGATGATATGAAGAGAAAAAAATCGTCGATTCCCTTCGTTAGAGAAAGTCATACAGGTGTATATATAAGTAGTTATATTACTAGTACATATTATAAAAAATAATTATATAATAACTTATGGATGTTATATCACCATGTATATAAATATTTTATATTAGCTTAATATCCGGCCTTTAATATAATTGTAGTTAGTTATACAGTTGTGATGTAAAATATAATATTTATGAGTACTAAATAAAAAAATATTATAATAATCGATTTTATATAAATATATTAAATATAATATCCCATCAAATACTACAATCCAGGCAGTCGGAGACTACTGGTCTTTAGTCCTAAGCCCCTAACTATTGTATGCAAGAAAAATATTCCAATGGTTACAATTGTACAATGCTTATAAACTTACAGTTAAAACAGAAATTTGCCCTTCTTCATTTTCACGCCTTTTGATTCTAGGAAGTTAAAATATATATAAATTAATAAATAATAAACTTTTATTATATTATTATTACTAAAAATAATATATATATAACAAAGCACTAATAGTATTTTTTATGTTTTTCGAAAAAATGAAAAATAAATAAAAAAGAAAAAAACTTCCTAAAATAATAAATAAATAATAACAATAAATATTAAATATGATTTATATATATATATTATATATAATAATAAATTAACATACATATAATAAAATATACATATAATTATAGCACGATAAGTAATTTATATATAAATATGATAATTAATAATATCAGTTTATATATAATAAAAAGTAATAATAATAAGTAATATCAATATACTAATATAAAATATATAATGATATACAATAGTAAATTGACGTATATATAATAATAATTATAGTTTATTATATAAATATCATATATAGAAATATATAGTAAAATTGTATCAAAAATATAAAATGTATATTATTATTCCGTGGGCAAAGGCCGTGGACGTAATCAAATTTCAGACCGGCCAGTTGGGGTCCCCGAAGACAGAATCAAGGCGGGAAATGTGAAAGTACCGAACATCCCTTTACCACAAAGTTTGAACAATAACTGAATTGTTTCATCATGTAAATGAAGTTGTGGAAAAAAATGAACGAAAATTGATATTAACCTTTAAATTAAGTAAAAATCATTTGATTTTCATCTAATATTATTTTGGTTTGAATAAAATTGTTCAGAAAGAAAAGATGAGAATCGGGTGGAAGTACGAGTGACACGAACTCTCAATCAAAAGTACGGAAGAGTGAAAGACTATGAGGTGAGTATAAAGTAATCAGGAAGGAGATTACAACATAGTACAATAAGAAACGCCTAGACGCACCTTTGTCAATGAGAAAACATTTTGAGTGTATGGAAACACACCACATGATACTTTGTATGTGGTATTACTTCAAAATATAAAAGGATATCACACAACAATGACTCCGGATGTACAAAGCAACTACTACGATTTCAAGGTTTGGTTGACTGAGTCTCCATTATATATTATTATCTATGATATTAATTCTTCTCTATGATATATAATTATTGATAGTTATAGTATTATACTAATGATTTGACTACACGGACTTTAAAATATATATGTATTAAAAAATGTAATAAATACTGCTATTTATAATTTAAAATATATAGAAAATTGTTGAATAATGATGTAGTTAAGAATGGTAAATCTGTATGTATAGTATAACTAGTGATTAGAATTAGTAGTGAATTAGATGTAATGGGGTTGAGTTAAATGTTGATATAATAGATTAATAGTTAATGTCATCAAATAATAATACAATATTATAATTAGACAGTGCAATTTTCTTTACTGAAATCTTTTATAAATAATATAATAAAATATATTTAAAATAAATATAATAATTAAAAATAATATTAAAATAAATATTAAATTCTAAATAATAAAATAATAAAATAATATAATTAGAATAATATAATTTAATATAAATATAAAAAATAAATAAATTAATATAATTAAATAATTATAAATAATAAAATTAAATAATATAAAATAAATAAAATACTTAATCACTGTTAAGATAAAAACATGATTAGTTAAGTAAGGACATAAAATAGTAGGAATATAATAATGTAATAATATAAAATTCATTCATATCATACCCTATCTTACTAATAGCGACTACAGAACTGGATATCAGAATAGGTAAATAAATAGTATTTAAACTATAAAAATCTCGTATTTACCCCATTTACACATGTGGTTATCCAAAAATATAAATTTAAAAGTAATTTAATAGAATTAGAAAAATTCAACTTATTATATATATATATATTATATTTATAATAAAATATAGTATAATATTAAGATATTTAATATAATATATAATATATAATATATATATATATATACCGTAACTAAAACAGACCTATCGAATTCATTGTGAGCTGCACGTGATAGTTATGCCACTAAGCAAATGTGACTATGTATCACTCTATGTATTGGCTATCACCTTGAGACTAGTAACAAGATTACTTAAATGTGTATAGTGTCGGTAGAAGCGAGCAATTATTACCAAACTCACATAATGATTACTATAGTTACTAGTTTATACTATATATATAAGTAATTAATATGAATATCGCTAATGTCGTAAATTAATTTGAGTTAGTATTGTATTGAGAATTGATTCTATGTGATTAATTAATAATTAAAATAATATAAAAATAATAATTAATAATAATAATAATAATAATAATAATAATAATTAATAATAATAATAATAAGATAATAATAATAATAATAAATAATAATTAATAATAATAATAATAATATTTTGTGCGGTTGTGTATAGTAAATGAATGAGATTTATGATGACTTCTGCTGGAAGTTGAAAACTCTTAATTTTAGTTACCTTGTAATGAATGCTGTATGTCAGTTAGGCTAGGAAATATATTTATTGTTAGTTTATTAAATATGTGAGCCAAAAGGCTAAAATAACATTAATATTTTAGAGATATGTGTGAAAAAAGTGTTGTTCATAATTTTCATTTAAACCTTGACACGTTTTGATATAATTTTACAACTTTTCTTTTCATTTTCTTTTACGATATGGTAAAACACTAGCAATAATAAAAATATGACTTGAATTCAATAGATCAATAGATCAATATAGAATTCTGATGGCGATGGACTAGGAGCGTTGCCAGGAGTTTGATTAGTGATCTCACTAGATTTACTGACTTATAGGGTATGTAATATGCAAATTTTTTGTTAAGTTATAAACATGAAAGAATAAAATTTTTTAAGTAAGGTAAAATCAAAATGTTTAAAGAAAAGACAAACAAAATAAAATAAAAAAGATTTTTGTGTTAAATGGTATACAAAAATACTTACTTGAAATACATAGGATCATATAGATCGAATAGATCCAAATAGATCAATAGATCATGGATGGGTAAGAGGTTGGAATGGGAAGAGGGTGGAATGGGTGTGTTTGATTACTTGATTTACTATTTAATAGCTTGATAGGGAGTAAAATGCAAAAAATTTAAGTTTATAAACATTAAAAGAATAAATTTTAGTAAAACAAAAGTTTAAAGAAGAAAAGAAAAACAAAATAAATAAAGTTTTGTGTATGTTATACAAAATATACTTGAATCAATAGAAATAGATCAATAGATCAATAGATCATGATGGGTAGGAGGGTAGTTTTATTTGATTACGATTTACTGATTTATGCTTTAGGATATGTAAAAATTGCAAATGTTTTAAGTTATAAACTTAAAAAGAATAAATTTTTTTAGTAAGAACAAAATGTTTAAAGAAACAAAACAAAATAAATAAAGTTTTGTGTTATGTTATACAAAAAATTATGACTTGAATCAAAGATCAATAGATCAATAGATCAATAGATCATAGATCCAAATAGATCACGTAATGAGGGTGGTTGGATGATGATGTGATTTACTGATTTACTGATTTACTGCTTTTGGTTATGTAAAACATAAACAATTTAACAGAAATATGACTTGGATCGATAGATCATTAGATCATAGATCATGATAAAGGTATAAGAGGGTGGTTGGGAATCGTAGTTGATTTTACTGATTTACTATTACTGCTTTTGGGGTATGTACAAAACAACATAATAATTTTAATAAAATATATACTTGAATCCAATAGATTCAATAGATTCCAATGAAGATCAGTGGATTGGTTGGAGGGTGAATGGGAGTTTGATTTACTGATTACTAATTTACTGCTTTTAGGCGGTATGTAAAATGCAAATATTTTTTAAGTTATAAACAATAAAAAGAATAAGTTTTAAACTTATTAGATTTTATTTGTTTAAAGAAAAAGTGAAAAACAAAATAATGAATATAAAAGTTTCCGTTCTTCACTGTGCAAAATATGATTTGCTTTCAATAGTATCAATAGGATCAATAGATCATGGATGGTAAGAGGGTGTTATAGGAGGGCTGTTTGATTACCTGATTTTACTGATTTACTGCTTTACTGAATTACTGATTTAACTGATTTACTGCTTACTGATTTACTGTAATTTACTGACTTTTTTCCTAAAGAGACCGCAACATTTTTTTTATTATTGACCAATATATTAGAATGAATGAACTTTTAGTTAAAATAAAAATTTAAAACAAATAAAGCAAACAATAAACCAAAAAAATAAATTAAAAATAATACAAATTTGAAAAGTAAATTTCAAATTTTTTTGAAAAAAAACAGAAAAAAAAAAAAAAAGAAAGAGAAAAAGATAAAGCACAAAGGAAACTTTGCCAAAATAAAATAATAAAAAAAATAATAAAATAAAAAATAAATAAAAGTTAAACACGAAGTATAAATGTAAATGAAACTTATAGATTAGGAAGAAAAAAGTTTGAAAAAATAAATTTAAATAAGTGAAAATTAAATAAAGGAGCACATAACAAAGAAAAAAATTAAAAAAACAAAGTATAATTGTAAAGTGAAACTTATAAAAGTAAATTTAAATAAGTACAAATTAAAATAAATAAATAGAAAAAAGTTTAAACTACAAAGTATAAATGTAAAAAGAAACATAATAAATAAACGTTTGAAAAATAAGTTTAAATAAACTAAAATAAGAATAAATAAATAAAAATGAGAAAAAAAACAATTAACAAAGTATAATGTAAAAAATTGAAACTTATAAAAAATTAAGTTTGAAAAATAACATTGAAAAAAACCATAAGAATTAAATAAATAAAATAACTAAAAAAATAAATAAAACCAAATTTAAAACAAAAATATTTATTAATCAGTAAGTTAAAAATAATAGTGATAAAAATTAAAAATTTAAATGTGAGAGCAAAAAAAAAATGATAACAATAACTTATAAAAGTAAAATAGAATCAGTATGGCTTAAATTCGAGACGCCGGTGATGGCTGCGGGCACTCAGTTCAGGGCTACGAAACTCAAACGCGTGGATTGAAATCGGCGAGTGCGAGTGAGATGTGACGCCATAAGGCAGTTCAAAAACGCAGAAAATGACTCGCAAGTAGACTGGTATTACCGAAAAGGCTAACAGGTTGTTAGACTAGTGTGTGCTAGGGGAAGTATTTGAGGCCTAATGGTAAATGAAGCCGTGTTGCTGGGATTGAATTTAAGTCTAACGCGTTAATGTCACATCCATTGATTGAGAGACATAGCTTAGATAGATGAAGATTGCAAATGGTTGATAAAAAAGGATAAAAAGGTATCGAAAAAAGTAAAAAAATCTAAAAAAAATTTACCAGTACTCGGCCAGAGTTAACAGGTAAACTAAATAAAATTACAGTATAAGCTTTAAAAAGGTCAGGAAACGTATATGAGTAGTTGAAAGTGGCTAAAAAGTGCAGAAATATATCAAAAAGGTTAGAAATCCTAGAAAATTTACCGAATAGGTAAGCCAGAGATTATACTGCAGAAAATGATAGAAAAATGGTTCAGAAAAGGAGGCTGAGTAGTAGAAAAGTCATTACAAATACATGCCTAAAAATTTGATTAAAAATAAACCTAAGAAAAGACCAAAAAGTTGATATAAAATCTGAAATGTTAGCTAAAGGTTGCAGATTTAGCAGGAAGAAGCGTAAATAAAGTTTAGAAAAAGTAGATAAGTATTAGAAAGTCATTAAAATGTATACCAAGAATAATAAAAAAATACCTAAAAAAGTAAAAAGGAAAAAATCCTGAAATTACCAGTAGGTTGCCAGAATTTTAGCAAGAAAAGCGCTAGAAAATTGAACCAGAAAAGTAATTGAATATTTAGAAAGTCTTTAAAATATATACCTAGAATGATAAAACGCCAAGAAAAAGTTAAAAAAATGATAAAATTACTGAAGTTCTAATAGGTGGCCGTCTACAAAAGCTGCTAAATAATGTTTCCTTTGAGGTTGTTACTGATAAAGTCGTTAAAAGATATAGTGAGCAAAATGATAAAAAATGCGAAAAGATTAAAAATTAAAAGGCTGAGAAAGGAACGTGAATCACTAATATAGTTGAATAGAAAATGATAGGGCGAGGTAGGGGGAGAACCTGGGGGTAGCGGGGTGGAAAGTACAAAAAGTGTCACATACACTGCACCCACAAACATAACAACCACACATGAAAGACCTGGCAAACGCATGATGGGAAGAGGGGCACTGCTGAAATAACTACTTTTGTTTTTGCAGATGATGAAAGTAGCCAAATGTCGGAATAAGATTAAAAAGTAGCTTAAAGAAGATAACATATAGCATAGACAGATACCAGATTTAGCCGTTAAATCTGCAATATTCTAGTGTGCACGTATATACTTATTGATTGAACTTTGGATTGAAATTAGGTCCAGTCATGTGCAAATTATATAGTATCCCTTCCATTCATCTGTAATTACAGTTGTGCCAGGGGCTACATATTCTTCAAGAATTTTACGTAAAGTTTCACTATTTCTATTTACAACTGGCACTAAAAAAACATTTCTTGGAACCTCTTTCAATACCTCCTACAAACAAATATCATTGTCTGGTTTACAGAGTTACAATGTAATTGCATGGCAATGTCGGAACAGACCCCAACTCTACCATTAAAATGCAAGTCAGGAAATTGTTATATTTGTGAGATTTAAAAAGGCTTTTCTGCAGAGTGATTTGACATCATTCAAAATAAAGATAAGTAATCAACTAATAACTTATAACTTAAATTTAGTAACCTTAACACACCACTGAACGACGGAGAAACATTCGCTAAGAAAAGTATATAACAATTGGAAAGAAATAGATAGTAACGAATTTTAATATTATGCAAAAACAAACCTCTTAGCGGTTGCAGATTATAACAGCATTACATTTCGGTATTGAAATGAGAATATTGTCTTTTCCTTATATTGAACATTTTTTTACCACTTATCTTTTATGACATATCTTTTATTCTAGTATAAATCTTTCTGGGACATAATTCAATTCTGTTCAACACAAAATTCATGACATTTGTTTATTTTCATAGTTAAAGAAAACGACACCTTCATATGACAACTTCCAAACAGAATATTTAAGTGTTTGGTTTATAATCCACGCAGAATTCATTAAAACGGTTTGAGAAAATTTCTCCGCGCGTTAACTAAACTGTAACACGCCCTAAGATTAGTTTGACAATTTTTTGATGACAAATATAAAAAACATATTTTTCCCTGATTGATTTTTTAGATTATTTCTCTTAATTTTAATTTCATTTATAAATAATTTATTGTTCAAATATTTTTCATTAGATAATAAGTCAACAGTTCGTCCTGAATACACTTGCTATATATATATATTATAAGTGAGTATTATATATAGTATATAATTTAATAAAATATAATAGATCCTAAAAATATATGAGTAACTTCTTAATAAATGAGAATATTTCTAAATAAATGAGGAGGAATCAAATATATGAAGAACTTCTTAACAAATGAGGAACTTCTATATAAATAATATAATATAGTTATTCCGTAGAACTAGTAATAATAACCAATCTAACTAAAATAAAATAAATAAAATAATAAGTATAAATAATCAATAAGTGGAATAAAAAAAATATATATAATAAAATATTATAATTTAATTTAGAAGATTTTTTTAATGTATAATTATTTTTATATAAATATATAAACAAATAATAATACTCTATCACCTTTGTTTAAATAAAATCAATAGTTAAATTTGTACTAATATTAAATTATAATTTAAGGATGAATAGTTTTAATTGGGAATGACACTATATAGTTAAATATAAATATATAACTATATAATTGACACACATTGAACTTATTAGAGAGTAAACTATAATATATATATATAGTAGTGTATATATATATATATATATATATATATTAAAATATAAAAATAAATGCTATATTAGTTTTTGTAGACAGTAAACTATTTTCCTTCTTATGTATAAAATATATATATATATATATATATATATATATATATATATATCATATATATATGAATCATATAATATATATATATATCATAATATAGTATATATATAATATAATATACTATATATATATATTATTATTATAAGATTAAGTTTATATATAGTACATTATATATAGTATATATATCACTAGTATATACTAATATATAATTTATATATATATATACATATATAAGTATATATATATATATATATATATAGATAGGTAATTTACGTATGAGTATATATATATAGTTATATAGTATATATATATAGTATAGTATATAATATTTATATATTAAAGATGTTGTGCAATAAACGCAACAATTATTCTGTATTTTCAAAGTTTTCTAATGTGGTTTGAATCCTTACCTTGAGATGGTACTCCAGAGTTTTACCTCGAGACGTTCCTTTTAGCCAATCGTGGCCTCGAGGTAACACTCTGGGGTCAGTACCATCTCAAGGGTAAGGGTTCCAACCCACTTTAGGAGCCATCTGAAATATATATTAATATATAGTATAATATATATATATCATATAGTTATATATATATAGTACTTATAGGTATTCTAATGGATAATGATATATATATATTAGAGTGTAGCGGCATAACCGCATCCGCATCCGACATATGCGGATATCCGCATCATTTTCACTATCCGCATGCATTAATTTTTTTGGGATAGCGGATAGTATTCATCTATGAATATGAGGAAAACGTGTGTGCATACCTTGTATTTATACTATATATATATATATATATATATATATAGATATATTATATATATATAATATATATATAATCATATATAGTATTATTTTTGCTTCACCTATATAGTATATATTATATATATATTATGTGAAGGGGAAGGAGAAAAAAAGTACGGGACTTTCAAGGATGACAGAAGCACTCATGCTGAAGATATATAATAGATTTCAAACTCTGCAAAACAGAGGACGCAAGTACAATAGTAACTTTCCAATATCCTAGATACAAAACATAATTTCTTGAACCACTTGTTTTACAGTGGGATAAATTAATTTAGGATGCCTATGTGATGAAATGCTGCTAAAGGCAGAAATATCACCAGCCAATAAAAAGCAAAAGATCACACAAACAGACACGCAATTACCATCTGTTAGCGATCATTGCTGAATCCATGAACTTTCTTTTGGCTGCTAGCAGCCATGAAGAGTCTTGTTCAGAGGTGTCAAAAGACACACTATCATGATCGAAGAATATTCAAAAGAGAAAAAGCTTGGACTCAGATAAAGATCTTGCAAAGCTACTGGAATATAATTGTAAAAGTTTCCACAACTTACAGAAGTCATCAGGGAGTTCTTAGCATGCCCTTTAACAAGTGTAGCTAGTGAGCGTCTTTCAGTGATGTAGATCTCATTTACGACGAAAAGATAAGCAAACTCTCCAATAAAAGGGCTTCAGAATCTTTTGGTTTTGAACCATAATTTGAGAATTATTAATTTCAATCATTACTATATAACCTTTTTCCAAATTGATGGAGGCTTTTTAAAGAGGTTTGTGGGGTGCAAAAAGAGTTGGGCGTCCAAGCGTCCTGCACTCTGGTTACACATGTGCGTATATATAGATATATATATATATTATATATATATATACTATAGATCATATATTTAGTATATAATATTAATATAATATATATAGATATATTAATATATAATATATATATTATATATATTTATTATAGATATAAATAAATGAAATAAATAAATAAATAAGTAAAATAAATAAATAAATAAATCAAATAATAAATAAAAAATAAATAAATTTAAATTTAAATAATAATATATATATATATTATATAGTACTATATATATATATAAATATATATATATATTATATATTATATATATATAATATATATATGTTTATATATATGAATATATTATATATTATATAGTATTCTATATATTAGTATATATATATATATATATAATATAGTATCATATATATTATATATATTATATATATATATATATAGGCCTATATAGATATATATATATTTATATATATATTATATAGTATATATATATATATATATATGATATTATATATATATATATATATAAATATATATGTTCTGTGGCTTAAAACTCTAAAAACTACTATGCTATCCACATCCGCAATCCAAGGATAGTGATTTTAACTATCCGCATCCGCATCCGCATCCGCATCCGCATCCGCGGATAGCGAAAAATCACTATCCGCTACACTCTAATAGTATATATATATATTATATATATATATATAATATATATATATATATATATAATATATAAATATATATATATATATATATATAATTCCTAATATATAATATATAATATATATATATATAATATATATATATTATATATATATAATTAATATATATATATAGTATATATATTCAATGCATATATATATTATATATATATATATATATGCTTATATTAAAATTTGTGATTTTTATTTTACTACCGTTCTTGTGATAGGCATGTAGTTTTTTAAAATCCAAAAAGGGCAAGTGTTAGGTGTGTTTTATTTGTATTATATTTTATTACAAATTCTTTAGAATACCGTAGGCTTTGGAAAATTGACTATCTTCGATAGTCAATTTTCACACTTGTCCCGGCTGTGGCTACTCGGGACTTATATCCAATTTTTATTTTATATATTTTATCTTAGGGAAAATTGGCTATCTTCGATAGTCAACTTTCACCATTGTCCCAGGTGCGGCTACACAGGAACGCTTGACAAATTTTCATTTATTTATCTTTGTAATTCCGGAAAAAAAATCATTCTTTGTACACCAAATGATTTTCTACCTTAAAAAAATTGACTTAGGTTTGTATGAACCTATGTTCAAATTTTTCCTCGGTACACCTACACTCGGTACAATAGCATATATTGCATTCCGGGCATTACCTTATATTAGCAGGAATGTAAAACATGTTAATGATCTTTCATGTCGTCCCATAGGGTATGTCGGGGATTGCTACGGTATACCCAGATATACACCTCATGCAACTAATTTCCTTACTCAATTCTTAAAGATTCTTTTTGTTTTTTATAAGATTGGGGTCCTGGACTTAACAACTTAGCTAAGTTTCAACCTGCTTACGCTGTTATCGTATGTTGGAAGACGATAGAGAGTTAATAAATTATATTTTGTTCGTCTTCATACCATTTACCTACACGACATCAAGGCTAACCGACGACGTCAATATATATATATATATATATATATATATATATATATATATATATATATATATATATACTAAGTATAAATGTTTCCATATATATATATATATATATATAATATATATATATGGTTATATATATATATATATATATATATATATATATATATATATATATATATATATATATATATATATATATATATATATATATATATATATATATATATATATACATATATATATATATATATATATATATATTTTCCCCATGCTGGGATCGAATCCCAGCATGGGGAAAATGCATTTTAGGGGTTGTATTTATTACTACTGTTATGTTGCGGGTATGCAACTATTAAGTGTATTTCTTATCCCCCGGTTCAGTATTCTTCACCATGCGCGGTACCCTGTTTGACCCTACGCCCGAGTGCGAGCGGGAAGAGCCCGATGATCTCCTTTGTGAGTGTTTATTCACCAGAGGAGGTATCGACAAGCTCTTCTTTTAGCTCGTCGTGGCGTAGTGGTCTAAACACCTGCACGCTCATCTGCTAGGGTCCAGGATCGAATCCCAGCATGGGATTTCAAATTGTGGCAGAGAAGAGATTGTTGATTTCAATGTCTCTGAAACTCGTCTCCAAATAAAATTTCCTTTTTTCATGATCTCTCTTCGAAGGATCCCATTGTTTCATTCATTAAGCAAGATTCTAAGAGATTGAATTTTCTAAAGAGTCTTTAGAATATTTTCAAATTACCGCAGTTGATTGCTCTGTTTAGAGGCATCTATCATCCCTGTATGGAGAAATAATCACATATCTAGCGTGGTCCCACTCATAATTTTTTTTTGGATAAGGAGGAATGGAGAGCTTTTCGCCTTATTAATTTCCCTTCATTTGCTAACTCTAGTGATCCTTTCCATGTGGAAATGTTACATTACTCTCCTTATACTATGGCTATTATAACAGACACTGTTCTTCCGAACCCTCTAATTGCTACCTCTTTTTTTTGAAAAGAGCTTGCGTGCCTCGCCGGTCTAGGCTATCTCGTTCCTTTTCTGTCCAACTCTCTGACCCCAGACTTAACTGCTATGCTAATTCTTACACAATTCTTACACGTACGCTATTGGTAATGTTTTGAACACACTTCCTTATATTTTCTTCACTTCCTATGACTTGCAAACTTTGAAATGAAACGCATCGGTAAATGTCGATTCTTATTGATCGGATTCTGATTTGAACTCGCCAACTCCGATGAATATCAGGTGAGTCTTTCCACCAGTGGAGATAAAAAAAAAATGATAGGGGGTTGAGAGAGATAAGCTTTTTTCTGGACAGTTTGAATGAATGCACACATTTCCCAAGAATAAAAGGTCCAAGTAGAAAGACATAAACGAAACAGTTTACCAAGGCAAATTGCAAGCTCAGAAGCAGTTATAAGAGCCACAGGATGAATGCTGTCAATACTTTAAGTCTTCTTGGAAATAAGCTTCCCCAACACCGTGAGATCATAAGGATACAATTCCTCAGGAATTCGAACCGTCTGTTAACGCTTTTAATCTATCCTTCAGATGGACTCACTTCACAGGACGAGGGTTTCCACAACCATTTTCAGCGAGTTCCACACTTCAGATGAACTCGCTTTACTAGGAGGACTTAATAACTTTTACATATGAGATACCACCCTTCAGGTTGACTCTTCATCTGTGTTTCCATTGTTAGCAAAGACCACATCAGGCGTCTAAGTTGACTCACATGGCTTATTTACTCACCTACATGAACATAAAACTCTTCTTGATTATTAAGACCAATTAATTGAAAATTCATATAACCTTGGGTGCTTTCTTCGGACGCTTCTGGAGTTGGAATGCCCTACCGAGTGCAATCTAGAATCTGACCTATCAATAGGTAGATTAGATAAATATCATTATCACATAACAATTTCCAAACTTACCGCTTTTGAACAGCATCATTGCAGGGTTCATCCATAACCAACCAATTCCAATCAGGGGTTCGGTTGTTGCCTTTGAGTTACCCTCATAACGGATGCTGAGCTTGAGAACTGGGGATGAGACTGTCATAAGGGGACCCAACCGTCAATTTCGCTCAAGAGGACCTTGATCCAGCGAACAGTAATACACCATCCGAACCTAGCTGAAACCTACGCTTGAAGTTGGAAGGAGGATTGCAACTTCCTCTGTCTTCTGGTGTCAAAATTTCACAGACAAAATGGGAGAAGCAGTCGGAGGCTCTTGTTATACATTGAAATCAACAATCTCTTCTCTGCCACAATTTGAAATGAGAGAAAGTTCAGGGATCAGTTGTTTTAAGACCGTTCTCTAGCAACTGAAAGTGAAGTTGAGAGAGGCGCCTTTCAAGTTAGATAAGTGATGAAGTGACAAAAAAGTAGGTCACATATAAAAAGTACACAAGGATTTAAGAATAGATAGGACCCTGATGAACACCAATATTAATAAATATAGAGGATGAATGATGGCGGTCAACAACTGCTGTTATAAAAAGACTGAAATATTACTGAGCGAAGAATAGATACCGAGAGTAGGAAGTTTGGAAACCAAAGCTTTGTGTCAGACTCTATATGTGGAATATACAGGGAGTTAGGGAGAAGATAGAAAATTTGGGTTTGTTGATTCGGCCAACTCTGGTTCCTGCAAAAACTGAGAAATCCAGTTCTGACACAACCCTAATATACATACTTACTTAGTATGTAATAGGGCGATCCGGAGATACCGTGCCATCACACCAGGCCGGGCCCAGAGATCCGTTAAAGTGGTTGTTTCAAAGTTACATCTGATATTAATCAGTTTAGTAAGTGATGTTCTGTGTAGTCATTTTTCAGGAAGGGACATCTTTGACAGTGGAAAGAGGGTGCATTATGAATTTTAAATTTATATTCCTGAAAGGAGGGATGATGCCCAGAGCTGAGACGGGACAGCATTACTCTGATTTGACGGTCCACGGGACAGCATTACTCTGATTTGACGGTCCAAAGTTTGTTCCGTGTTGGATATATCGGGTGGACAAGCTTGAAGTATGATGTTATTTGAAAATGCGGAAATCGTTCTTTGAGTTAACTGAGTGTGGATGTATTTGAAAATGGGAGTATCTGGGGTGGTGAGGTGGAAGCGTGTTGTATATGTTAGAATAGTATAACACTGGTATGATTTTTATCCTTCTTGGTGCAGGGAGTTGTTACAGAGTTTGGTGCAAGGGATGATCTGTTGAGAGCGATTTAATGTAAAATCGACAGCCTATCACGTCAAAATGGGGTTTTATAGGAAGAATTTTTGTTTCGGTTAATAGTTGGTGAATGAATATGG
>JABUQX010077380.1:0-12500 GCA_015478945.1 Trachelipus rathkii | reverse complement strand
CGCGTCCACCCCAAGCCTTTCACCCTAGCCTACATCTACTAACTAGCCTCCACCCAGCCTTCACCTAGTAACAGCCTACACCTAGCCTCACCCAGCGCTTCACCTAGTATACACCTACAAACCTAGCCTACTACCTGCCTACCCTACACCACCTACACCCACTACACGTAGCTTTCATCACCTAGCCCTACACCTACATCCTAGCCTCCACCCACCTTCACCTAGCCACACCTACACCTATGCCTCCCGGCCAGCCTTCAGCCTAGCGTAACCACAACTACCTTCAGCAACCGCACCTACAGATTAGGCTTTGATGCCTCACCTTTTTTGATGGCTCAACTTTGGATGGCTCAACTTTTATGGCTCAACTTTTATGGTGTCATCTTGTTTGGCCATCTATATGATGATTCAGTTTTGATGACTCAGATTTATTGATGATTCAACTTTGATGGTTCCCAATCACCGTAGGGAAAATATCTAGGGATGTTCTATTAGTATTCTAAATGAGTATTCTATGAGTGCCAAGGGAGTGCCAAGTAGGTGCCAATGAGTGCCAATGAAGGGGCCAAGAATGAGTGCCAAGTGAGTGACAAGTGAGTGCCAACATGTGTCAATGGAGTTGCCACATGTGCCAACGTGAGTGCCACTTTTTCAAGCCTTTTCTTAGCCTCCCCTGAGCATAGAATAGCCCTAATATGCGGTGTCTAACCCCTAGGTATAAGGTATGAGGAATCGATTTTTGTATATTACAAGTTGCTAGGAAGCTTCCTACACTATGATTTAGTCTTTTTCTAACACTTATAGCCTAATATATATATATATATTAGTATATATATATATACTATATATTTATATATATAGTAAAATATATATTATTATATAATATATATATATATACTTGCACACATGTACGACACACACACTTACACTCACCCACTCGATATTTTGATATCCTCAGCTTTGATCCTCAAACTTTGATATTTTGATGCCTCAACTTGATACCTCAGCTTTGATGATTCATTCTTTGATGAGCTATCGTTTGATGGCGTCATCTTATGATAATCACCTATATTGATGATTCATCTTTGATGAAGTCAGGCTTATGTCGGTTCACTGCTTTGATGTGTCATTCTTGATGGCTCAGATTTATTGATTGTTCATCTTTGATTGTTCCCAACCCCTGAGCCTAGAACAAAGCTAATATTGATGTCTTCCCCTAGGTCATAATTGGAACACCAAGGCGCAGCATGTGCCCTCCGCGCAAAGACAGTTCACCCCAGCACTACCGCAGGTGACCAAACCGTTTGTAACATACCCTATCGCGCCGCAGTGTGCAATATTTCCGCGTAAGCCCCGCCGCTGCGCCCGTCAGGCGCAATATTTCCGCGTTTCCCGCCGCCCGTGCGGCCGCAGGGCGCAATATTCCCTGCGCGATATGAAAATATATATATCATATTAAATTATTATATACTGATGAGTCATCATTTTTTATTTTCATCACTTAAACATTTATTATCATTAAAAACATTTCGCGATCCTAAAACTGTAACTCATTACAGAGCTATTATTTAACATCATAGATTTATTAACATTATTTTTTCTTTTATATTTTTACTTAATTACTTTTTAATTTATAAATTTTTAAAAATTGTATGTAAGAAGAAAAAACCAGAGTGGCTGAAAAAGCCAGAGTGACTGATACATAATCATTTTATTTTACTACAATTGTACGAAATTTTATTAAAAACATATTACTTTACAACCTTAAAGCAGTAAATCAGTAAATCAATAGAGGTGTTACCTAACACCAAAGGGATTAGTATGCTTTTGTTTTACTGTTTTACTGCTTTAACTCATATGTTTTACTGCTTTAACTCATATATTTTATTAATCATTACAAGCGATACCTTAAACGCAGTAATCATGTAATCATAGAGGTCGTTACCTAACACCTAAAGGGGATTAGTCAGTCTTGTTTGTTTACTTTGTTTTACCTGCTTTTAGTAACTCATATTTTTTTGAGATCTTGCTTTAAAACTCATACATATTGTACGATAAATAGATATTGTAAGCAGTAAATCAGTAATCAATGGGAGAAGAGGTGTTACCATGGCAACCAAGCGTATTAGTATGGTTTTGTTATAAGGCTGGGCTTTAGTCTGGCTTAAACTCATATGCTTTTACTGGCTTTAACTCATATATTAGTAAGCATTACATACCTTAAAGCAGTAATCAGTTAAATCATAGAGGTGTGACATGGAAACAAGGGATTAGTGATGCCTTTTTTTTACGCTTTACTGCTTATCACTCAATTGCTTGTACTGCTTTAACTCAATATATGATAACGATTACATACCTTCAAAGCACTAAAATCAGTAAATCAAATAGAGTGTACATGGCAACAAGGGAGTAGTATGCTTTTGTTTACTGGCTTTAGCTGCTTTAAACTCATCATGTTTTACTGCTTTACTGCATTTAAACTTCATATATTTATTGCTTTAACTCATCATATTTATTAAACCATTTGTTTTATTTTATATTTTTTCAGTTTTGCTTTAATACTTTTATATTATTTCTTATTATTTTTTATTTTATTTTTATTATTTATTTGTTTATTTTCCATTAATATTATTTTATATTATTATTTTATTTTTATTATTATTTTCTATTGATTATCACTGGTTCGTTATATACTCTCATTGCCTATTGTTATATCATTTAACACAGACAACACACAACACACACACACAGCAACACACACTTACACACACAACAAAGGGAGAATATGAGGAGGCATTAGACAGTTACAGCGCTACACCTAGCACAAACACACACACACACTACACACACACACAACACTACACACAGCACACACACAACACAGACACGTACATTCCCCATAGACCACCTGTTTTAACATAGTCAACATCAAATTTTATGTAAAACTATTTGTTGAATGTTAAGAAGCAATTTTACGTTTTTAATAAATAACGTACATTTATATTACTCATTCAATTATAAACTAAAATTATGTCAAAGTTTCTTAGAACTTCTATATATAAATTCTCATTTATCTTTGAACCAAAAGAATTTATTATTAGACTGTTAATGAACTTTTTGTTATAAATGTTTATAACTACAGTTTTAAAAATAATTTTTTACTAAAAATTTATGAATTTATTAAAAACATATATTTACGTACCTTAAAGCAATAACTCAGTAAATCAGTAGGGCAAGCCCCCTAGCGCCCCTCTACACCAAGCTGCATCAAGCTATGCCACGTTTAGTTCTATTGACTTACTGCTTTACATCATCTTTAACCATGTAATAAGTATAAATAATAACAAAATAAGTTCTTCGCTGCTAGAACTAACATGTATTTTATTAAAATCATTCTAGGTTGTTATTTAAAAAAATAACAATTAGTCACTTACATTTATATTATTCGCGTGATGTTAACTAAAAATAATCTTCAGAATTTTTAAATAATTTGATTTTCTTTTTATTATCTATTGTACATTGACAATCCACAACATGAGGAAACACAACAACCCGCACTCCTTACAGATACGAACTGACCTGTCTGTCCCCCTATGTGTTGAAATTAACTACTTTAAGTAGCCTAAATGTTAGGATAACCTTTTTTGTACTCGGGCGTATTTAGGGCTAATCCGAGGTCAAAAAATTCAAACTGACCTCAGATTTCTGATAAAATAGATGGGGTGCAATAGCTACGTTAGGCCTAAATTTAGGATAATACTTTTTGTATCCCGGGCTGATTGAAGCCTAAATACCAGGTCAAACGGTAATTCCAGTATAGGGACAAGAATCGGAGATCAATGTTTATATTTAGGAAACTTCCATCTTCAAACTGAAGAACATGAATGGATCGGTAGATCCCTTTAATGCAGGTAAGAAGGAAATGTTTACCTTTCTTGTGTGTGGACGGAGTAATCCTTATCTCAGTGACTGCGCGCATGGTGATTTGGTCGAGAATTATTTATGCTCCCTTTGGGTTTTAGATATGTAAAAACATGTTTTTATTACAACCTGACCCTAAGTTTCGTTTATTTAAACTCTTAAATACACGTAAATATTTATTTAAGAAAGTAAAAATACGCCGCAGCAATAAACTTTAACTATCATAATTAGAATTTCACTCCATTAAACAATGAAGTATAAATAATATATATATATATATATAAATATATATTATAGTTTTAATTTGATATGTAAATTATATCATATAAAAATAAATATTAATAAGAGTACAGCAGATAATGCATTAGTCAAAATATGTTCACACATGTTCACTAAACACAATGAAATCACAATGCTAATTCATGTTAGCACTATCCACATAACATTTTACACATGACAATATTTCACATAAATCACACCATATCTTGATATTGAACTTTTGTCACCTTACCACAAATAATGCCAGATTCATTGTATATCATTGATCGATGATATCATCTCAAGACTTTCACGTAACATGTTAAAAGTTAGCTCCGATATCAATAAGTATATTTACATTCTGGATCACCAATAGATACATACTTCTTGCCAATTGTTTTTCGCCACACACCTACACTCAACACTCCCATATTCTGAGGTCTATGACTTAGGAAGAGCATGAGCGTAGGATCATTGATCAGGGTTTAATAATGACGTAGTGATCTGGTATACGACACATATAATGAGCTACAGTTACGTAATTACACAGTATTTCAGTCTTCTTCATCCTGCATTAATTACCCTCTTTAGCGAACTTAAGAGCATATATTTCGAGCTGAGAGGATCCCACTAAATGTAGAATCCATAATGATATAGGTTTCACCAGAACGACTGTTTCATTATTTCTCTCCCCGACATAACATTAACTTCACAACTGTTCAATGTTTTCCCGATGTTTCACAAATGCGTAAGAGGTAACGTCTGCTTATCGCTTGTTTCTTCGCACAGGCTAATATAACTGTTTCGGTTCAGTTTAAAGCTGAGCTTGGTTAAAGTATTATACATCTCATGTGTTACATACACACAAGTATTCTACTGGGACTCATGAAACACCGACACATCGATAATCCCCCACAAAATAACAAGAGGTTGAGCAACAAACTTGAAAAAATTTCAAATCCATCGAAAGGTTTTCTGTTTAATATAAGTAATGAACCCCCCATCACTTCTCAGGATCGTATATATATCCCACTGATGTTCGTTGTAATTCGGAGGTATCCCTGTTAAGTGAATAAACAGAAAATAGAGTACACTGTTGTATGTACAAACAGAACTTGTGCGAAAGAAACAGAGAACTTGTGCACTCGCTATAATGCAGCGAAACGAGTTATGATTTTGTAAAAAAGTGAGAAGGAATCTAATAACGACGACCTTCTCAAAATATAGACGTTTAAAGAACTAAGATATATTTTCAATCCAATGCAGAGTAAGACACCCACCACATCGAGACCACGTTTACATATCTAAACCAAAAACCCACACCACCACAGATAAATAATTCTCGACCAAGTCATATGCGGCGAGTCATATAGAGAATACGTCCGTCCATCACAAGAAAAGGTACGAACATTCGCTCATCTTCAAGCCTGCTCAACAGGATCTTAACCGATCGCAGCATGTTTTAGGTTTGAAAATATATTGTATAAATAGATAATAACAATGAATTTCTCGGTCTTGTATCATAATCACCCACCATTTTGGACCCGATTAGCTTAAAGTCAGCCGGATACAATAAAAGGTTTATGCCTAAATTAGGCCTAAGATAACCATTAGCAGAAAGAAATATAGAAATTATATTTGACCTGGTATTAAAGCCGTAAATCGCCCGCAGGTACAGAAGGCTTATCCTAAATTAGGCCTAAGTAGTTATTTCAAACACATTTTACAGAGCAGAGGTCGTTCGTATCGTAAGGATGCGGGTTGTTTGTGTTTCTCATGCTTGGATTGTCATAACATACATTAATACAAAGATTATCAAATCATTTAAAAAACTTTTGAACTATTGTTTTTAGTTAACATGAGCTGAATAAATAAAATGTAAGTGAATAATTGTATTTTATTTTAAATAAAAACCTAGAAGATTTTAAATAAAAATGCATGTTATGCCTAGCAGCGAAGAAACTTTTTGTTATTTTTTACTATTTAACTTGGTTAAAGATGATGTAAAGCATAAGTCAATAGAAACAAAACGTGGTATAGCTTGTTGTAGAGGGCTGCGATGGCTTGATGGTGATCTGATTTACTGATTTATTGCTTTAAGGTACGTAAAATAATTGTTATAGCAAAAAAGTATAACAATCACATATGTAAATTCTTTGTTCAGACAGCTCAAATTGCTTCAATGTTGAAAGGGCAGAAGATACTTCCAAAGACAGCCAATCCTATTTGAATGAGTAATATAGATATCTACGTATTTAATAAAAAACATTAAAATGTTTAATAAATTAATACGTTATGTTCTACAAAAAACTGTTTGATGTTTAAACAGGGTGGGTCTATGGGGGAATGTAAGTGTGTGTGTGTGTGTAGTGTAGGTGTGTGTGTATGTCTATTAGTGTGTAGGTGTAGGTGTGTGTGGTTTGTGGTGTGGTGTGTGTGTGTGTGTGTGTCTGTGTTAAATGAAAATAACAATAGGCATTAAGAATGAGAATAAGGTATAATAATAAAAATAATAATAAAATAAAATAATAAAATGAAAATAAAAATAAATAAGTAAAATAAAATCAAATATAAATAATATAAAGAATTAAAGAAAAATAAAAAAATATAAATAAAAACAGATATAAATAAATTAATATGAGTTTAAGCAGTAAAACATATGAATAAAGCAGTAAACAAAATAAAAAACATATGAGTTAAAAGCAGTAAAGCAGTAAAAAAAAGCAATATCTAATCCCCTTGTTGGCCATGTATCACCCTCAAGTTGATGTACCTGGGATTTACTGCTTTAAGGTATGTAATGCTTAATAAATATATGAGTTAAGCAGTAAAACATGAGTTAAAGCAGTAAACAGTAAAACAAAAGCATACTAGATCCTTTGGTGTTAGGTAACACCTCTATTGATTTACTGATTTACGCTTTAAGGTATGTAATGATTGTAATAAATATGTGAGTTAAAGCGGGTAAAGCATATGAGTAAAGCAGTAAAATCAGTAAGACAAAAAGCTACTGAATTCACCCTTTGGTGTTAGGTGAATCACCGTCTGGATTTGAGTTACTGATTTTACTGCTTGTAAGGTCTGTAAAGTATATGTTGTTTTTAAGTAGAAATTTTCGTACAACTTGTATATAAGATGAGAGGAAGATTATTTTTCATTATTGAAATTCCAGCTGCTTTAGAAATTTTATTTATTCTTACATGACAATTTTTAATAAATTGGTATTGAAATTTTAAAGTATTTAAGGTAATAAAACTATTTTGATAAACAAAAGATAGTTTACTTATTTTAAGATAAGTAGCGTCTGTAATGAGTTACAGGTGTAGGGATCGGCAAATAGTTAATAAATTTAATTTTATTGTATTTATATACTTACAGTAATTATAATTTTTTTTTATTATTATCTTATAGTGTTTAGATATACTTTTTTTTTTGTAATATATACTATATATTATATTAGAATTAAATACATTTTATATATATTTATATTAAGTATTTATTTAATATTATATATAATATAGTATATATATATAATATATATATATATATCTATATATATATATATTCATATGCGCGGGAATATTGCCCTGCGGGCGCACACGCGGCGCGGGCGGGAACGCGGAAAATATTGCGCCTGCGGCTGCACGCGGCGGCGGTTACGCGGAAATGATTGGCCTTGCGGGCGCTGCGCGGCCGGGCGGGAACGCGTTTGGCTGCGCGAGCGCTGCGGGTCGGGGTTTGAGCTGTCTTGTGTCTGCGGAGGCACGAATGCGGTGGCGCCTTGGTGTCCATTATGAACTAGGGTAAGAATCATAGTTAGCTTTGTTCTAGGCTCAGGGTTGGGCACCATTAAAGATGAAAAACCAATAAAGTCTGAGCCATCAAAACGATGAACCATCCAAAATGAACCGACAAAGCTGACTTCTCAAGATGAATCTCAATATATAGGTGATATCAGAAGATGACAGGCCATAAGAGACTGAGTCATTCAAAAATGAAACCCTCAAAGCTGAGATCAAAGTTGAGGCTCAATGCTGGAGGTACGTCAAAGTTGAGGGCATCAAAGACGAGGATCAAAATATCGAGTGCGGTGAGTGAGAAATTGAAGATGTGTTGGCTTGAGGTAATAAATATATAATATATAATATATATATATATATAATATATATTAAATAATGATATAATATATATGCTATATATAGTATTAGTTTATACTAGATATATATAGGCTATTAATGTTACGAAAAGACACTCATAGTAGGAAGTCATCCTAGCGAACTTGTAATATAACCATCGATTCCTCATACCTTATAGACCTAGGGTAGAACACCAATTAGGGCTCAGTTCTAATGGCTCAGGGAAAGGCTTCGAAAAAGTGGCACTCAGTTGCACTATGTGGCACTCACTTTGGCACTATGTGCACTACTTGCACTCATTTGGCACTCACTTGCACTTTCATTGGAACTCATTGGACCACTTGCGCCCTCACTTGGTCACTGCACCTGCCCAGTAGAAGTATCATAGATACAATGAGAACATCCCTAGATGATCTTTACAAGTGATTGGGTAACCAATACAAAGTGAGCCACCCCCACCCCCTCATAAATCGTGATCATCAAAGCTGAATCATCAATATAGATGGCCAAACAATAAGATGACATATCAAAGTGAGACATTAAAAGTTGGAGCATCAATGTTGACGCCATCAACAAACAGGTGAGGCCATCAAAGCTGTAAGGGGCCGGTGTAGGCTAGGTGTAGGTGTACGCTAGGTGAAGGCTGGGTGGAAGCCTAAGGTGTAGGTGTAGGCTAGGTGAAGGCTGCGGTGAGGCTAGGTGTAAGGTGTAGGCTAGGTGAAAGGCTAGGTTTAGGCTGGTGAGGCTACGGTAAGGTGTAGGCTAGGTTAGGCTAGGTGGTAGGTGTCGAATAGGTGAAGGCTGGTGGAAGGCTAGGTGTAGGTGACCTAGGTGGAAGGCTGGGTGGAGGCTTAGGTGTAGGTGTAGGCCTAGGTGCAGGCTGGGTGGAGCTAGGTGTAGGTGAAGGGCTAGTATGAGTAGGTGTAGCGGGGTGTAGGGCTAGGTTAGTGTAGAGCTAGGTGTAGGCTAGGTGTAGGATGTAGACTGTGTAGGCTGGGTGTAGCTATGTGATGGCTGGGTGTTAGGCTAAGGTGTAGGCTAGGTGTGGTGTGTGTGTGTGTGTGTGTGTGTGTGCACGCCACAGCGTGTGTAGGTGGAGTGTTGGATGGAAGATGAAGTTAGGAACAGATCCAAAACAGGTCAGGTACCTAGCATATCCTCATGTTAGCACAGAAGATTTACCTACCAAAGGCAAGGTGAAGGTACCGTGGCTGAGTCAAAGATAATCCCTACAAATACCTCCTCTATGACCTTGAGACGGTCATTCGAGAACTCTTGATACGGTATCGAAGGCCGAAATATGCAAGGCCAAAACTTCAAAAAAGCGGGCTAGAGCCCTAAGAAGGGGGGTTCAAAATAGGTGGGCGCTACGTACGCACCGGATTGCTCGCATCGTCTGGCTTGCCCGCTATCTTCGGAAGGGCGTCAGAAGGTCAAGGCCCAAAAAGGTCAGGTCAGGTAAAAATTTGGGCTCAAAAAATTCAGGTTGCCCAGAAAGGTCAAGGTCAAAAAAGCTACAAGGCCAAAAATTAGCGTGGGCCAAAATTGACCCATGGAAGACCAAAGGGTTGGCCAAAAAATTAGGGTTGCCCAAAAAATTAGGGTTGCCAAAAAATTAGGGTTGTCAAAAAAGGTCAAGGCCAAAAAAAGGTCAAGGCCTAAAAAGGTCTAGACCAAAAAAGGTCAAGGCCCAAAAAGGCCCAAAAAGGTCAGGTAAAAATTTGGGCTCAGAAAAGGTCAAGGTAGGTCAAGGTCAGGGTGGAACAAAAATGAGGCAGTGTGCAATATGCCCTTCCTACTACTGACCATTACTGGGATCTGGTTTCAGATATAAGAAAAAAACTTCAGTCATTTGTTTTTCTTTCTTTTTTTCTTTTTTTTGGTAATAGTGTCATGTTGAAATATTTGAGGTTTCAAGTCATTTCGACAAAAAATTGTAGGACGTGAATCCCAGAATGTTAAAAACTTAGTTTTTCTTCAAATGAAAATACATGGCAAAACAATACAGACAAAGAAAACCACCTGAAATCGACGTTTAAGGGTCAGAAAAAGCTGCAGTTTAGTTTTTATTTGGTGCGAATTGGTTGAAAATTAAAAAAAAAAAAAAAAAAAAAAAAAAAAACATGAATAATTTCGATTTTGGGATTAAAGACCAAATATGGCCCGCCATAGCAAAAAAAACAAACCCTGAAGCCATAAGGCGAATGTCAAATTCGCAAGAGTAAATAGTGAATTAGTGATACATGTTGAAATGTAGACTCGATGAAAAGGAAGTATTATCGAAATATGAATCTGATTTTGACAAATAAATGTTTTAACTTCTTTTAAGGACCGTGTTGCCAGTATAGGTCAGAGGAACTCAGCGAAAATTAAAGGCTAATAAATGAGCAGGAAATTAAAAAACAAAAAAAACAAAAAAAAAACATGATTAACATTTCCGATTTGGGATTAAAACCAAATAGCCCCATAGCCAAAATCAAAACAAACCCTGAAGCCAAAGGCGAATTCAAATTCAAAGTAATAGTGAAAGTGATACAGTCTGAAAGTAACGATGAAAAAGGAAGTATATCGAAATTATGAATCTGATTTTGACAAATAAATGTTTTAACTTCTTTTAAGGACCGTGTTGCCAGTATAGGGGTGCGGTTCAGAGGAACTCAGCGAAAATTAAAGGCTAATAAATGAGCAGGAAAGGTTCTAGAGGCATATTAATCTTTACATTGACTCAGAAATTGATCAGGTTTTGGTCATAGATCAATTACCAAAATAGGATTCACCATTACAATGGAAAAAAAAAATTATTATTTTTTTTTTGTCAGTTTTCCAGTTCTTAACAATTCAAAAACTAAACTTCTCAGTAGCACCCCATCTTCAATTGAAAGCAAGTTGTGGTTTAGTAATGTGGACTAACAATTATACACTACATCAAAACGGGCTAATAACAAAGAGTGGGAAAATACTGATGTTTCTAAGGAACAAAAGGTTTTTCGTTTTTTTTTTACTGCAAATGATAAAAACATTTTTAGAGTAATCTGAACTTTTTTGTCATTTTGACATGAAAACCAAAACTCTGTGTTATTAACTAACTCATATTATATATATATATATATAGTGGACGATATATCAGTGGAGCTGCACTGAGTGCTACTAGATTCATGATAGTCCTATTACGCCCTGAGGGTTATACCTGAGATATAGGTTTTCAGGGGAGCAGATAGGTCGCTGGACCGGAGTATGCCGCTGGTAAGGTGGTCGACAGGCTACCTATATAAATCACTTTATGTTATCTAGTTTCATACGATGGCTATAAGAATGTACTACCTCAGAAAGGATTATATCAGGCCGATGGTGATAGCACTAATAGTATTTAGATGAGGTTGAGGATCTAGTGGTAAAATATGTGATATATTCCTTGATTATGTAGTAGTAAGACAGGGGAGTAATGCATGTATATAATGAATCTAATAAGATTAAGTGATTAATCGAGATATAATATAGCTAATGTATTATACTTATATAAATATATCATTATATAAATATATATATTATATAGTATATATTATAAATAATAATTTATAAAGGAAACATTAAAGTAATTCCTTTAAATACATCGTAAAGACCCTTTCCACCCCAACTCGTTTAGGCGTTGAGGCATCGAAACAAGAATAGGCTCGTTCCATGAAAATATTTTTCTTCTAGTTTTCAAAAACAAGCGCTTGCGACAAGACGAACATCTTCCCATACTCCGTGGGTTTGTGATGGTTTTTCCGACCAAGTGATTCTCATTTTCAGCACAATATATATTACTTATGACTTTATTTGATTATATATATATAATATATATTATATATTAATATTATATAGTAATTGATATATAATAGTATATCATATACTATATATATATATATATATATAGAGGTATATATATCATATATAGGGAACTTATCCTTTTAAAGGGTAGTGGTAACCATGATATATATCGAACTGACGAAATGTAAATCGATTTTTTTTTGATTATTTCAAGGCAAATATCACACTTGCCATAGTTTTTTTTTTTTTTTTAACGAAAGGAATAACCCAAGATTAAATCGCCAAAATGTCAAAGAGTCAGGATTCGTCGGCTCAGCGGGACGACGGGGTGGACTTCTCCCCTCTGTCCCTCCGTCGGCTCGATCCCCCTACTGG
>JABUQX010077379.1:0-22346 GCA_015478945.1 Trachelipus rathkii | reverse complement strand
TGAGAAGTTCCACTTGAGAGGTCAAACAGCAAGAGTTGTTTGATTATAAGTGCAAATGGTTGGATCCCTTTGTATAATATAATAATAATAAAAAAATTGGGCTTATGCAATATTTAACAGAATATTCTCAAACCAAAAAAGCTTTATTTTGCATATAATAATTTATATATGTATATATATATATATATATATATTATATATATATATATATATACTATATACTATATATATATAGTTAGTTAATATTAAGATATTATTTCTAGTAATAAAATAATATGACTAATATATATATAGATAAATATATAGAGATGTACATATACAGTAAACAATTTTATTAAATAAATAATTTTTTAATTTAATTTTTACAATATCAAAACTTCAATTTTTATTTTAAATGCAAAATAAATATTATATACTACTATATATATATAATATATATATGAATAATGATATTATAAATTATAATAATAATACTATTATATATATAATAAATCTATATAATCTATTAGTATGCCAGGAATGAGGTAGCAGATTATTATATTATATGTATATACTATTATATATATATATATTTCAAATAAGAGAAAGAAACTTAATACATATTAATATTTAAGTGTACATGTAATAGAATATATATATATATAGAAATATAGTATATTATTATATTATACTATAGATTATATATATATATTAATTAATATATATATTATATATATATATATATATTATATATTTTATATATACTAATATTATATATATATAATATACTATTATATAGTAATAGATAATATTACAATGTATATACATTATATATTCTATAGACATTATAGATATTGTACATATTATATATATATTAAGAGTATAGACCTCGATTATGATAGCACAGCGAGGGCTTAGTCCACGGATACATATACTAGCTTAATATAAGTAAGATAGGTGGTATAGTAGTATAGACTGTTATCGGTATGAACATATTCGAGCTGACTATTATCGAGGCTCGAATACTCTGAAGATAAGCTTAAGTATAGAATATACTGACTACAGGAGGGCGCGACTTAGATCCAGGAGTAGTCTAGATTATACGAGAACGACTTGTAGGCATCGCTATGCATGTACGTACCTAGATGATAAGTGAATTATCGAGTTTAGTATACTATATATATATATATATAGTAATTATATATATATTTATATAATATATACATATATATATATATAAATATTATATATATACTTTGGCACTTACATCATATCCATCACACTCATATTAGATAGTATATATATATATATTATAAATATATAAATATATAATATAATGATATTTATATATATTATCTAAATATATATATATAATAATATATATATATATATATATTATATATATATATATTGCATATATTAACAATGATAATTATTTTGGGTGTACTAATTTATCTCTCCGTAACATTTTTACAATGGATAATCGATATATATATATTATAAGTGACGAAAGAACTTATTTTATATAATTTTTTAAAAAAATTTTTACAACAGTCTTCAAAAGCTTAAATTTCGTAAAATTTTTTCGGTCCTTTAAATTTTCTGCGACCCTACCTAATTTTTCTAAAAAGACTAAATAAAAAATTAATTAAATTTTGTAAAGATCATGTAAAAATTAACACAGTGAAATATGAAAAGTAAGTATATAAGAGATTTCAAGCAATCTTTATTGCCTTATTCTATCTTTTTTGTAAAAATGGTGTGGTGGTTAAGAATGGTGTTTAGTGTGGGATATTGAACGTATATTCTTCTTTTTGTAGGTAGCTAAGCATGGGTCTCCCCTCTTAACCCAATTCTTAAGTAAAACATACTTTTATGGGAACTATTAGAACACGAATATCGACTTGTTCTCCTACATTCACACAAAGACCCACGCCATCTCCTGTCCACAATCTTTAACCTTACAATGGCTCCTTCGCTATGTGAATGATATTTTTATCTCCAACCTCCCTTAACCACAAAACCAACTCTCATTCTATGATTTACACAACTATATCTCTCACCTAATATAAATTTACAATGAACTTCTCTAACAAATGCACACCCTATAAACTCTTCCTGGTACCCTTTCTCCTCTCTTGGACAACAGCCCTACCTGTGCTGTACGTGATACTTGCTGTTAATGTGATCTGGATGGCGACTCATTTATCGTAAGTCACACGGTGTGGATGAGTCCTAGGGTATGTTGGCGCTGTACGTGCCGATCGTGAGGACCCCGTATGCTATACAATTTCGTCATTCGGTAAACCACGCCAAACATTCTGCAACATATTAAATCTTGGGTTCTATCCTCTCTCTCTTCTAAGAGCTCTACCATCTGTTTTCTCCTAATCTTCTCATAATGAAAATTAATATATTTTCAAGTACGTTTCAAGAAACTATCTTATCCAACCTACATTATCAAAGGTTCACTAAAAAAGCAAAAAATAATTTCTACGACCCAACCACCGTGACCAACACACAATTCCTCACCTATTTACCCATTCCTCAACCTACGCACATAACAAATCCTCGAAACTTTACCTTCATCCTTAAGACTAACCTCCTCTAACACCTCTTCCTCTCAAAAGAATCTTCAAACCTCAAGCTCACTTACAAAATAACCATCTCACAATGCATATACAAAATCCCCCGCCATCAATGCCCCTCACATTATATAGGTGAACAAAAAATTTTATAAGAAGACTCGGTCAACATAAACACGATCTAACATACGACTCTCAAAATCTGCTCTCACCTCATCCCATAGATCTAGTCTCAATCACAACATTAACATAAAAAATACGTGCCTCAATCTTAGAGGTACTAGACCCACCAAACGTAAACTCCTAGAATCACTATGCACACAGAACCTTCCTAATTTTAAACCTACCACAAAGAGAATATACGTTCAATCCCACACTAAAAAACATTCTTTACCACCACACCATTTTTTCAAAAATATATAAGCAGCATTTACTTAAATTAAATACTTTTCAATGATTTCAACTGGTTCTTATGCATAATCTTACAAATTTTAAAATACATTTATTTTAATCCTTCAATAATATGATCGTGTCTGAGAGAGGGTCCAGAAACATTAAAGGAACCGATAAGCTACGTCAATTTAAACATCTTATGAAGGAGCTGTTGTAAAAACTTTTATAAATAAATATATAAAATGAAGAGAGCGGAATAATTAATAAAAACTCGGCGAAAATTGCTTGATTTATCCCATACTATAATATATTATATTATATATATATTATATATATATATATATAATATTAAGAGAAAAAATTAATTGAAAGAAATACTATAATATCTATATATTTTTATTATTATTAAAATATATATGCATATTATATATTAATATATCCACATTTCTTAAAATATGCTAGTACGAATATTTTCAGAAGATCCATGGAAATAAAATTAATATTTACTCAGCTCGTAAAATTTTTATTTCTTAAGTTTTGTTTGTTGTTTTTGTTGTTGCTGTTGTACGTTATGTTGTTTAAAAATGAAATTGTATGCCACAAATTCAAAAAAAAAAAAAAATCCTATAAGACAATAATAATAATAATAAAAATCATAAATAAATTGATAATAATATAATAATAAGTAATAATAATAATTAATTAAATTTAATAAAATAGATAATAAGTAATAATAATATATCATATATAAGTTATGGGAAAGTTAATAAGAGATATAATACATAATAAAATATATATTTTAGCAATAAATTGTGAAAGAATCTGCTCTAATAGGAATTAAAAAATTTAATAAATAAAAATTTTACTCTTTCAAAAACAATTAAAATTCAACAGTTAAAAATATTCATTGTTTAAAGAGTTTGGATGAAGTGAACTTAACAAAAAAGTGTAAAATCCTTCATTAGAATAAGTAATTCTACGAATCTACAATTGCCGTGAAAACACAAAAAAAGAAAAGAAGAACGCTCTACATTTATTCTCCTCCGCGATAAACGACGCGTTGGAAAACCCGTCTGAAAATTTTGAATTTAGTGGGGAAAATAAAAAAGAAAGAGTTTCATGTTTATTTAATTTTTATGTAGGTAATTTTTACAGTTTGAAAGAGAATAATTTTTTTTTAACAGTTTGATTAATAGAAATTCAACATCATTGATGCAGAAATTAAACTTTAGGTTGCAGCATTCAGGTTAGCTTTATATTATTATCATAATATTATTATAATATATTTTGAAGTGTATAGAGTGTATTTAAATTTTCATATTTGTAAGATAATGTTTTCTCGTATAGATGAGGGGCCACATCATTTTTCATAGATAAATTTAAATAATCCTTTTCATCAAAAAGTAAATATTTTATTTCATTCTAATTATTAAAAAGTTAATTTTTCAAAATTTTTTTTTTTAATATTTTCGGCAAAAGATAGAGACGTGTTTTCTATTATTTTGCGATTTTTTTATTTTTATCTCATGACTCCACTCAGAAAGAGTCCATCAGGTCTCTCTCTCTCTCTCTCTCTCTCTCCTTCTCTCTCATTTTCTCTCCCCTCTTCTCTCTTCTCTCTCTCCTCTTCTCTATCCTCAGAAATCTCTCTCCCGCTCGTCTCTCTCTCTCTTCTCTCCTCTCAACTCTCATCTGTCTCTATCGTAGTCTCTCTCTGCTCTCTACGAGTACGACGAGGGACGAGAAGATGAGCCAGGTACTGCAGTCCCAGTCTCTCAGTTCTACTCTCGTCATCGAGATTCTACTCAGAGAGGTACTCGGATGCTCTCTACTGCTCTCTCCCTTTTCATTCTTTCACAGCGTAAGCACCCTTAATCTAAAAGCTTCTTTTCCAAGTCGAGGTCGGTTGTGGGGTTATCAAAAGAGATAAAAACGGTCTTGCGCTTTCTACCAACGTTACCCTCTAACCCCAGTTTGTAACCCCTATTCACGAGTACTCAAGCGTGCTTTGTGACCTGCTCCCAATTTCATGGAGATCAGAAAAGGATTTCAAAGTGTTTACATAATTCAAAACTTATTCAAAACTTATAATCCTAACATAATTTTTTGTCCACGAGGCAAAAATTATTATCTACGCAAAGTTATAAATAAATATATATAGATAAATGAGATAAAAATACTAAAAATATATATATATATATATCAGAACAAGAGTAAAATAATACAGGAAAAAGACCATAAAAGAACAAATAGAAAGAAGATAAACAAGAAACATCGACACCAATCCCGTCGAATATGGAAAGTACGAACAATACCAAAAAGATTGCTAGGCGTCTTTTTCTTCTTCATACAAATGAACCTAACTTAATGCATGCACAGAGATGTATACTATCGTATAATCTAACGCATACAAGTCCTACTAAAACTTGCCTTCTTGAAATCGATGATTACCGGCAATCATAGCCTTTTCGAATGTATTAATAGAAATGTACCACAAACAACACCTTCTCAGGATCTTCACGGTACCACACCTTCATCTATAGGATACATTGTAGATCTAGACTATGATTTCAGACTAGACTAAGTAGGCTGACTTATTAATCCATTGTATCCCAGATAAAATAGAGAGTATAATGGAGATAGCAGATTAGTGATGTTACAATGTATATGGAGAATTCTGGTACTAGTCCGCCTGCTAAGATATATACTATAGAGATTTTTCTCTCATCGTGACTCAGAAGAAGTGACAACAGCACACATGCCTCGCAGCTGTATTTTTTTGTGAGATTAGATCTCCATTTCAATCTTATGGTAGATTCTTCGTATAAATGAGGAATCGCAAAGAGGATATGATCGGTTGAATAACATAAGAAAAGTACATACTATGTTAACACGATCAGACAGGAGTTATGTCACCATCTAATGAAGAGTAGATCTTTACTGAGAGCTAAAAGAGGGCATTTATCCGCTATTGCTGACCCAGCACATCTTAGATACAAAAGATAGGTCAAGAGAGAGTGAAACTTCCCTTCCAGATTTACCCATCACTGCAGAAAAGGAAGCTTTCATTCGAAAGAAATTTATTGCATCCTTGCTCTTTAGATACCCCTCTTAAGAAAGACTAATTGCTAGAGTTAGAAAATCAATAAAGAATTATAGATGAGGACCCAAGACCGAGCCCAACCACGACACTTCGCATAAAGAAGACATACAGTGCAGCCTTCCCTCGCTGATAGAAGTCATCAAATCAACGCCAAAGAGCAGAATTCGAGAATCACATGTTGCAGAGAAACTTAGGCATTATGAGTAGAATAGCGCACACATACCTGAAGAGACAGGGATATGACCAAGTAATAGGAAAAAGATAAGTTGGTCTTCTGACAACGCTACAACGAATGACCGTCCCTAGGGCGACCACGTGTGTTGGAGACCCTGTGGTAGATTTGATGAAGGGCTATTGAATAATCATGGAGCCCGAACAACGCCGTAGATAGATACCTCGTGCCTATAAATACAAGTATTCATCCTCTCACACTCATGGCTGACAAACATTCATTTTTTCTTCTTTGGACTTAATATCAGAGAAAAACCTACCTGACGTTTGGCATAAGGACATATACCCTATTTCAACACTTTTTTACAACTGATTATCTAAACATGATTTCGACTGATAATATATATTTTTACATTAACATAAGTTAAACATATTTTAACAAAAAATATTATTACGTATTTACCTTAACCTAAATTTAATTATACTGTAACCAATACAGAAGTAATATACTAACATAACAAAAAAAAACAAAAAATGTGATTTCAAACATCATATAAATAATAAAATAGTAAACCTCAACTAATAAAGAAAAAGATAAAATGAACAACCCCCAAACTCCCTAAACAACAATCGTAAGCAGCACGAATAAACAAGTAACCATTTAACAAAGTTCCATACTTATAACAACAGTAAAGTAGAGACTTCACACACTGAACACCTCACTCAAAGAAACAACCTGAAACCTATTAAACTTTTTTCTAAAACACATACAATCAATCTCAAGACAAAATGACTCCACGGTTAGTTATATTATAACCATCCCCTAAACCATATAACCCAAAAAACCAAGTTTAACACTCATAACAAATAAAGTTAACTCAAATACGTCAACCCCGTGAAAAATAATCAACTGAAGCCAACGAAAATACTTAAATAATGCGACCCGGATAACAAAGTTTTCACATTCAATAAAGCTACATATCAGATATCAAAAGAACTACCACCAGTATAACGTCAACAATGACAAAGAGACAACTCTACACCATTAACACCTTAACAGAACTCGAATAAAAACTGCTACAAGCAATAACGAAAGTTCGCAACAGACAACAAGAGTTAACCCACCCTCCACCACTATAACAAGCCATAGCAATGATTACATGAAAGAACCAACGAAAAACGGTACGAACCCGATTGAGTCTGCCCCTCTCCTGCTTTCCACCATATAGAACTGCAACATTACCTAACAAAAAGATGATCAAATCCGCAGATATAAGGCTCCTCCAAACTCCTCCCAGCTTTTCGAAACCAATCTACGCCAGCCACATGAAAATAACCATGATCTCGTTGTTTGGTTCGTTTATAATCAAAACATCTCCCAAGCCCCTAATACATCCTTGATTTGCGTTACGTTCATACTCCACCAAACCGCGTACGAAGCAATAATTAAAAAAAATTATATAAAAAAACATTATAAATGATAATTTTGATAAATGATTACTTAGTCCTATAACGAAATAATAACAAGTATAATATCCTTATTATAAGAAAACACACATAAAATTTAAAAATATACAAAATAAATATTTCATTTAATGAGAATAAACACCTAACAAAATAAATTATCAATGACAATAACCAGTATATCATATCAATATAAACTAATCAATAATAAATTGCTATAATCTATAACCAGGGGTTGTCGAATATATATCATCAGCCTTAGATACGCAGTAAGCCATAAATACTTATCAATCTCATATGTATCTATTTACAACTACGGAACATACCACTACATGTTAATTTAATTATTAAACATAGATGCATATATAAATATATCATAACATATTAACAATTGATTTATAATTAACGAATAAATGCAAAACCAATTAACAAAGTATATTTAAACATGCAGTTAAACCTAACATAATAAGCAATCATATTTATGTTTAATTGCTAATTTTGATATTCCTATAATACTATATACATTTATTGTCATATTTATTTCATTTTAATTTTTTTTAATTTAGTAGAAAATATATATATATTTTTTTAAAGAAAAAAACTTTTATTATTTATTATCTATTTAATTTGTTCAAAAATATTTTTTTTCAAATTTTTTATTTTATTTATTGAATATTTATGAGATTAACATAAACTATTGCAAAAAAGGCATATTTTTAACAACACTCCTAAAAACAGAGTAAAATCGATAAAATCAGATATAAATTACAAAGCACACCGCGGAACGCCATCCCCGCTTACCCACCCCACTCCTACCAACTATCTAAATGAAAGCACTTAACTATTCATGAATATGTCTCAAGTGATACACAGTTCGAGATAATCATAGTTTGAGTGGTATGAATAAATATAGAAACAATGCGTAAAGCAACCCTACCACCTATAAACCTCCTCTTAACACTGACAAACGAACGGTACGCCTAGACAGACAAAGCTTTCCCGGGTAATATAAAGCGGATCAATAAGCTATCAATCTGACACACTAAAGGAGCACCACCCGAGGCAAGTCATAAATGATAGCAGACAAATTTCCTATTTAATTGCATTACCTCAAACCACGAATAGACTGATAACAATATAAACATAGAAAATGTAAAAAAAAGGACGCCGCAGTTCCACACTTCACAACAGTAAAGTAACTAACATTAAGCATACAGCACCAAAAAACACCTCGGTAACGGCCTGATTGCATACTTTGTCAAGAGCACACACATATCCTCACACAACAACTAACCGCACACACACACACACCTCGATACATCACATCACTATATTCAACACACATAACACATCTAACACAAACCACGTGATAAGGTCTAATACAAACACACCCTGTAAATACCACACATGAAAATTATATCATATTTAACCCTTCGTCATCAATAATCATGACTGATCAGAACGGATCGGAATATAGAGACCTCCATTCGTAAAACAAAAACAATACTTCAGGTCAATTAATAAAGCTTACACATTAAGGCAGCCATCTGACATAAGGAGAAGTTATAGAATCCACGAACCCACCACAACCTCCGAACACACCTCAAACAATATGAATAAAACTGTTAACGTAACAAAGTTTCACACTTAACACAGTAAAGTAACTTAACATAACATAAACATACAAAAACGTACACGCTTATATTCACAACTTTGTACTCAAGCAAATCTCTGAACAAACAATATGTATTAATTTTACAAAAGCTAAGGCATAAAAGGTTATATAAGTATATTAACAAAATATATTTATCAATAAGAACTCTCTATTTTAGTATTTTCAATCTCATGAAAGTATTCATAAAGTTTTTATCACTCAATAAAGCTAACATAAGCATACCCGAAACTAGAAAATCAAATGTATCATAACGACCAAAAAATACACTTAAACACAAACTTACCTTGGCCATATGGAAATAAACTGTTTATCATATAACAATAGAATCAAATCACCAAACATATAAACACTCAAGTATAAAGTAACTAAACATTGGCATGTCATTAAAATCAGTAAAGTCCATATTCATACATATTTATCATAAGCATAATATAACTAACATATCAATCGTTAATTTACATGAACACTAGTAATAATATTAACAAGAAAAAATTTATCAACATCCTTGTTTAAATTCTTTATATACCAACCAACGAAATATATGCTAACGTGAAAACGTTTTTTACATAATTAATTAACGATAGTAATATTAACAAAAAATTTAATCAATAGCACGTGAACCGAACTATCGATAATGCAGTCCCAACAAAATTAATAGCAAACATAGCAATAGTTTTATTTCCAGAATGGCATACATATTTACACCAATGAAGATTCTGGGGCTGATATAATATTATCGCCATAGTAAAGTGTAAATGTGTATCAAGATTTCACTTAAGAGAAGAGCAAACTGAACCCATAAATCAAAGAGATTGACACTACGCTCACACACCTCAAGATCTAACGTCCGTCTCCTCCTCCCAAACACGCCCCCATCGCATGATCCTATAGTAAGAAATCTAGTAAAAATTGGTGCGAAGAAATAAACAAACATTTCGAGTGCATCAATTCGGATAAACATTAACAAAAAATAAAAGATTACGGTTAATAACTGCGTATAACCAACTCGAATATTGCTAAACGACGCTCAAACAGTGATCCTCCCCAGCAATTTAATAAAGAACTAAGAAACGATCAACGCCGCGGATGTAACCAGAAACTAAAGCGAAACAAATAAAACTAAATGTAGCCAAACGAAACCTAAGCAACACCTATCACAATCAACAGAACCGAGATGAATTAGAAGACTGGTACTTGAATACACAGGAAGTTAGACCTATAACGCAATGCTGCCATGCCAACTATAACATCCAACAAGTAAATTATAGGCCTTATCACGTGATAGTCTGTACAGAAGCGTTAACCAACTATCTCACATCTCTCTTGTCAAGCATTATCTCTGAATTCCACAATTAATCTAAATAGGTTAATTACATTAGAATGTGGACCTATTTAACACAAAACTTTAGCAACATCACGCTCAATACGCTTTAAATTAAACAGATCGTGGTAAGGAATATATAATAAACCAGCTAACAAAGATATAAACAGATGTATATAAACAATTAAAAAATTACCATAGAATAAGGTAGGTAAAAAGATTTATACACAAAAAGGTTAATCATTAGCCACCATACTCAACCGAAACGAAATACCGATCTATAATCCCAACGCACAGTAAAAAATTGAGCAACATACCATAAACAAAGCCTTTATGGTGACCACTAAATACCCATTAAGCTGAAATAATGATAAAGGAAACACACCTCGTTATAATATTAATGAAACAAAACCATAACAATATAGAAAACAAGTTCTGTTGAATTAGAACCAATCTAATCGACAGTAAAAATCTTATAATTAGTTTTACTGATTTAAAGCTGTAAAATCAATTAAATCAGTAATTCAAAACCAATAACAAGCTACACGCACATACTCGCCACACCACCCACCCCTGCGGCAGTGATCTGAGAGATTGAAAACATTCAAAAATCAAAATTCCAAGACCTCATATTTCGAAGATCTGCACCAATCATTCTAGCCAGATGAAACTAATAATGAACCTAAAAAGTAAATAATAAAAAGCTATTTTAAATATATCTCTGACACAACTAATGAATATATAACTGTATAGAACGACAACAACACAAGTAATTTAGCATCAAATAGCAAAAACATTTCATAACCTGAAACTAAGAATATAACGTACAACGACCAACCTAACATTACGCATACACGCTTCGGATAAACAGTCATAAACATTAACAAAAGGCATACCGAACTTAAACACGAAATAAGCATGATAAAGTAATTAATATTGACAGTTATGACAGAATAGAGTAACCTGTTCTGACACTTTTTGACAAACGTAATAAAACAAATTACATTTATGAGTATAATTTTTAACATATAAAACATAGTAATTAATTTAACAAACATTATCAAGATAACCTAAGACTATAATATATCATTACAAGAAACTGCTATATACGGAAAATATTATAATGTTATAAGGTAAGCGAAAAGTTGAGGTGGTCACATCAATATGAAGCTTGAAGTAATCCAAAATAACCTGAAACCTAAGAATATAATGTCAACGGCGGAAAGAGGCTAAAGCAGGTACCGTCACTGTGATGAATATGTCTGGCTAAATGGCATTGTCGACAGAAAAATTCGGCGCCATTGATGCGAAAGGTAAAGTAGGCTAATAGAGCATGTGACAGAGTGAACTTCAGTTGGAGTCCCCACCCTTATCCAACATGCATCGACAGCCAACAGAATAATGCAGTGAAACAGTATCAATCGATAAACAAGAAAACCGGCCAAACTACAGGTACACCGGTGACCACAAATCTATCAAACCCCGAACACCGGATTGCATCCAGTCACCAACACTATGCAACTGACCACTACATGTCATCAAAGGTGTCACTCCCTAATCAGAAGCCTAGAGAACACTCATTTAGAATCATATGAACACACACACCGTATACCATTTAGGCGAGAATTCTCTAAAGCCGGAAACCTAACCCAGCATTACCCACCAACGACAAAGCACTTACCCTCCACTCGCTCACCGATATACTCTAAAGACCCACGAACCAAAAAAGCCCCTACTCCCCGTCAGTTAACACGTAATATCTTACGCAATACACTATTAACGTCGAATTTCGTGCATAACAAAACAGAGTTTTTGGAATTTCACAGATTTCATAAGTAAATACTATATATAAACCAAAAAGGCGTAACAAGAAATTAAGACATAAGACACCACACCACAATTACTCTCTAACACTTACAGATTGAGACTTGAACCAACGTCATGTACAAGAAGACACAAACATGCAGCGACTCTACGAATAAGATCCAACCACCATTGAACATTCTCGTGGACCTATGAATAAGTTTCTCAAAACACTACCCTCCTCATGGGACATACAGGCACCAAAAACTCAAACACAAATACCTCGCTTTTCAAACAAAGAGCAAAGTAGACAATTAAGATAAAGCAAAAAAAAAAACGCGATCATGGCGCCTCCACATGAGCTAACAAGGAAGAATTCGCATGTAACAGTGAAGGTGGTGCCAAAAGAACTTATCAAAAGATAATCAAGCAGTGCATTGAACTATGAATGGGATGACGGGCACTACAGTATCATCAAAGAAGGATGTCGAATGCATCATCAAACGGAAACATCATTTGGTGAACATATTAATAAACGTAGACATCAGCTAAATTCACTGTCAAACATCAAAACATCATAAAATAACGACATATCGATCATACAAATCAGAGGAATAAAATGCACATAAGTATACTAGAACTGAAAAACATGGAGATTACCATGGAAAGCATTACCAGACATAACATTAAGAATGAATAAACTTGTAGAGAAGAGATTAACAAAGTATAAGAACACAATCTCAAGCTTTACTGATAAAACAATGGCTAGAGTAGGTGTAGAGACAGCGCATCAAAGATTGTGAGCGCACCTTGGGCAGAAACTGTACAGCACTACTTGGAGAATTCAATCACATGCGGGATGCAGTTCCATTGAAAGGGTGTGAACCGACAGAAGGGGCAGTATCACCCACTAAGGTGGGTGTAAGCTGATGGCAATTACACCCTACCGTAGTAGGAGGGGAAAAGGGGCCTCAGCCGTCGGGGCTAGGCCGGAAACCGGCCTCTGAAACCCCCTTAGGGGTGATTTATGGTCCTTATGATGAATTTTTGTTAAATTGTTACTATGTTTAATGTAAAAAAACTGTTACGTTAGCGTCTTTAATTCATCAGATTGTCCGAAGATATGACAATTAGAACAGTACGTATGGTATCGCTACGATAATCCTATTTAGAATTAACGAACTCAAGTAAACATATGATTAAAGATGAGCCCCAGAAGAAAAAATTCCCATATTAAAATAAATAATGGCAAACCACACGATTCAAGAAAGAAAATGAAATATAAGAAACAATTATTTTATTATAAAGCAAACATCGGATAAGGAAAACCACAAAGAAATAGTAAAAATATATAAATAAAATTAGAACAGATATTTTAGAGATATGATTGAAAAAAGTTTATTCGCTCGTGAGATGTGCTTTGTATGTAAAGTTAACTATTTACTGTTGTTAAGTATAAGATAAAACTTTGTAATGTTTATAGTAGTTTAATTAATTCGCGATCGTAAGGGTTTGCTAGGTTTTCCTTTCTTCCAATTATAAATAAGACTCCACTTTATGGCATATGTAATATATATATAGCCCTTATATAATTAATGGCTGAAAATTCAATGTTATGTTAGGCAGATATATTTGTGGCTTAGTGAGTTTAAAGAAACTAATATTTTTGTATTATGTTTATCCGAAATAAAGAACTCGAAATGTGACCTGAATCAAATTTAGATCACAAGATTCAATGGATATGGGTGGGATAAATAGGGAGGGGAGGGAGGAGGTGGGAACGCGTTAGCAGATTGAATTTATGACATGGATTTAAACTAGATTACATTCGAATATATAATGAAGGATCGGGTAAACTATTACACATGTACTACGATCATTTACTTATTCAAAAAGAACTTATTTTCACTTTATGCGGATAAGAGGGGACAATATTGCTATGTTTGCTAACTATTATAGTCTGCTGGGAGAGTGTATTGATAGTTAGTAGAAGGTATTATAAAAATTTTTCGACTCATAAAATGATTACTATGTATTCAGTCAGTGAAAAACAGAAGATGGAGGGGAAATACAAATTTAACCTGTAAACACACAAAACGTTGTTAGGGCGTTAGCAGTATTAATATTCCTCGGTACTGATTCACTCCATAATATAGCGACAAGGGATGAAGATAAAATTATTGGGATAGAGAGATTAAATATTACGTGTGTCAATGTTAAAATTAAGCGTTAATTATGCTTAGATATTATCTTGAAAAAGTATGAATAGGTTTACGTTTTGCATGCAATAGTTAGTTACTACTGGTGTAAAGCGTGAAGTGGTATCACGGCACCAGGGGGAGTGAGACCTATTAGTATATATGTAACAAGTTTATATTCATGCGTAAGTATCTCGCTCTAGGTTTGGTCCGTATGTTGATAGCATGGTATTTTAGTTTCGGAGTATAATGCTATGTTAAAAAGGGGGGCTTCTTTTGACCAACATGCAAAACAACAAATCATGATGTGAAAACTCTCCATTTATTAATGTTAGCCTTACTATTTTCACGTAATTGAAAAACATCTGAAAAAAGAGAGTAAAATATGATAGAATGACCCATGGTTATGATAAATATTTGTTAGCAAATTAAATATACCATTGTTAACTGCTGCTAACACCACTCCACTACTCTGTCCCATCTGCTTCTAGCAGATATGGCGCTGCTGTGAGGAAAGCTCCGCTCGCAATACGTCTCACCGCTCTCTGCTACTCGTTATGTCTCACGCACCGTCTTGTCACTGTTCTAAGTGTGACACACCTTCGTTCAACCGCTATAACTAGTATATTTCACTGATCAAGGAGGATAAGTAGATACATCCCTAGGTTATCCGGTTTAGATAGAGAGACTCTCTTTAAGAGATCACCTCGATGCAAATAGATTAAGCACATCTATACATATAATGTGAGGAAAAACATTACAACACCAATGATGAGAACTCATACGTTAGACCAACACTACAACCTATATTATCGAGATGGATACCAGGATAACTGCAATAAAAGTTAAGAGACACAACCCGATCTCCATGGATAAATTTTATGTTAAACATCACTATCCAGAAAATATATAAACCGATGATTAATACTATAAACTGCGGAACAGTCTACAATGGAATTAGAGATAAATATATGAGACAAAAAAGTAATAAGAGCCATAGGTTTACGTAGTGTATCGAGTATAGTCTCATCCGTCCTCAGTAAAACGAATTTAACATGAAATGTTAAGAAAATGTAACTTAAAAGGAAAAAAAGCACCGAAATATGGAACACTTTTGTATAATGTTATCAAGTTAAATAATTCGTGTTAAGGCTATGTTAATGGTTTGTACGATTATACATTTAATTAGTCCAAAGTTCAAGATGTAATAGAGCTATGTTTAGCTATATTAATTTAGAAGAGTGGAAAAGGACTTTGTGTCTCAGTTTAGCGATATTAACTCGACTTGATCAGTGATTATGATATAAGATAAAACTTAATTTTTACGCTATGTTATGTTATATCTCACAAAAGAATACTGGCACTAGAGAAAGAAAGCACTATACGTTGAAGCAGAACAATAGAAAAGTGAAGTGATGCTGGATCATAGAAAGTTGAGAGACAAAGGATGAGGAAGGAGATGGGGAGGGTGTGACGTGTGGAACAGATGGAAGGAAGGGGAGATGAGGCGGGGATGGATTTTGATTTACTATAGATTATCGAATTAACTTGAGTTGTATAAGGGTGATGTATAAATAAATGTAATTAATTATTGAATAGTGGAGTTAAAACAATTAGAAAAATGAATATAAAAGAAAAAATTAGAAAAAAACAAAAAAATATTTTACAGTAAGAATTAATAATAAAAATATTAAATAATAAATATAAGTATTGTTATTTAAAAGAAAAAAAAACAATAAAAATAGATATATATTGTTAATGGAAACAAAAATTAAAAAGAATTAAAATTTTTGAAAAAAGGAAAATTTAAATAAATTTAAAATACAATAAACATATGTAAAAATTAGATGTTATGTATGGTTAAAACTTTGTTATGTTTGTAACTTTATTCGTAAATTCAATCTCGATTAATACATAATGGTATTGTGAGTATAATCACAAGAATCATACACCAATAATGGCAGCTCACAAATGATTAAAAGACACTTAACCAAGTTAGCGACACATCGATCAGTAAGTTTCGATAAACAACACATACGAAAACATCGAGTTCCCACGAGATTGATAGAGCTCTACACCGGCAAAGCCCCTGCGCTATACCCCAAGACGACTGAAAGATATAAATTTGACAAACTCACTCTGATAAATAGTCCAATTCTGTATTTGAACCAAGGAGGGAGAGAGTAGGTAACCCAGCATGCCTATAATTTATTGTTAGGGTTTTATAAAAATTTACTATGTTAATGTTATAAAAACATAAAAGATCTGTCGCAATAAAAAAAACTATAAAATGTTATTATAAAAAATTTGTAAAATAATTTTAATATCTTCCGCTAAAGACCAAATACAAGAATTAGTAAAAAGTATAGCTTAAATGTTCGAAAACGAAAACCAATGAAACAATAAACAATTAAGGTATATGGTTAAATAAGTTTCGAAGAAAAAAGTGGGAGAGGAGTTTGAACAAATTTTCGTATGGATTAGTATCTGATAAACTCTAGTATGAAACTTCAGGAATTCAACATTACATGCAATTAGCGATACCTGTCGTGTCAGTGTGTATGCATTGTTAGTATACTTTACTGATTGTTAAAGTGTATAGGGAACTTTGTGAATTGAGTTAGCAGTTTAACTCGAGCGTGAAGGTGAAATGTTAAGTTTTGTCAATTGTGCGTTATATTCTGATAGTATTCAGGAATAATGATATGTTAGCTTTTGTAATTGATGTGTAGAAAACGGTGAATACAGTCTTGACCTAGCAGGCTATATTTCGTTGGCCAGTATGATAATTTAGGTTAAGTTACGAAAATTTGTCCACACTTCTCCACTCACTCCGTTACCATGTAAAATAACGCCAAACCTGAATGATTGTGTTATAGATATGTATTTTGAAAAAAAAGTGTGAATAAAATACGTTCTGTATGCAAGTTACTTTTACTTACTGTTGTTAAGTATGAAACGTTGTTTTAATGTTAACTGTTTATTCGTGTATAGAAGATGTAGTTGGGGTTTGGGTCGATGTGCCCTACATAATATATTCTTAGTTGAGGTGTATAGTGATCGATAGCAAAACCTTTAAAAATCCATCCCGTGGATAAATAACCGGTTTGTTAACGTTAGACACATATAATCTCGAAATCGTGTGGTCAAGAGTCATGAGATAAAATAAGGTTAGGTGTAATGTATAAAAATTTTGTTAAAATGTTACTATGTTAAATGTAAAATACATGAATTTATTGTATATATATATATGTTTTGAATAAAAATAAAGTAATATGTGATAAAAGAGAAGTACAGCTCTGTAATGCAAATATACAAATTAACTTATCCTTAGTATCTTAAGAGTATGTAACTATGTTAAAATGTGATTGTTTATTCTGTTTAAGGATATTGTATAGATTTTGATGTTAATGTAACATATATATAATTCTTACGATCAGAGTTTTTTGTCTTAGTAATATAAGTTGATGGTAGAAACATTTGATATATGTCAACATATATTTCGAAGGGATTAGTATGAATTAAAAATTAGATAATTACATATTTCTAATGACCTATGTTTATTCCAAGATAAATAATATCTCGGAAATATGAGTCAATCGAAGAACATAGATCAAATAGGGCCCAAAAAGTTGATGGGGGAAATCAAAAAGTGGATCGAAATACCTCAATAAAGAGACTCGAATATGAGTGCGAAAGTAAATGGCGCCGCGAAGATATCGCAGGCGGGTTACGGTGGAGGGGAGGGAATCATTAGCACCGGTGAGCAATTGATCTAGAAGGAACCATATCCAGCTAACCCGCCGGCATGATACTGCCTTCCTAGTGACATAATGTTCAAGAGATGTGATCAAGACGAATTCTCTAACCGTTCATAAACAAAAAAAAACCAAACCACATGAAAGAGACTCAACTCATATTAGTCACACACACAGACGACAAAAATAATATCAAAGCAACAGAGTAAAACCTAAAGTACAGCACACGCTAAAAATTCCGTTTTTCTTAAAAACAAAAAGCTTTTCTCTCAACACGCAAATAACGCAGGATTATACAAGAGAGAATAAAATTAAAGCGGTTGTGTTAAGTATGATTACAGCATAAAGTTTTGCAACGGACAAATTGGAAAATTACAGAGAATACAATAACACCCACGTCTGTGGTTAAATAACAGAGAAAAGTTCTCAGAAACCACGTGTACAATAATGTTAAGACGAATAAAGTAAAAGTATTTTTGAGAGAAACAATAAGGTCGCGTGTGGTGAATAACCGATGATCACAATGCTCAACAATTAAAGTAAGAAAACTGTACCACCCATACTCCAATAAATAACACCACGGAAACACACGCCCACTTCAGACACCCCCCTTAAAAGGAGGTAAATACGCCGAATTAGTCTTGAAGTTGTCTCTCACAGATGACACTCTATTCTACTGGGCCCGTCAGAATAATCAGATATCCTAGGTCTCCTTCGTATCGTCACAACTGTTTACTATTATCTCTATACTGCTCTGTTAAGTTATCACCTGTTTTTATTAGTTAAAGCCAGTTTTATTCGAATCGCTAAACCTTTACTAATATAATACACGTCAAGTCGTTAGTGGATAAGCTTGCCCGAAAGAATAATATATTAATATAACCATATATATATATAATATATTATATATAATATATATATATAAAATATATAAAATTATATAATACTTAAATACCTCACGGAAAAAAGTAAACAAGGGCTTACAACTTGTTTTTTGCGACTTTAAAATCCAACGTACATTTATACCTCGCACAACATATTGTACAAAATAAAACAAGCTTAAAAAAAACCTGTGTAGGCAAACTGCCAAGCGCAATCAAAGAATCACTACATAATGTAAACATCATAACAAGGCTGGGACAACCCAAAGTCATGTGTATAAGACATACCTGTGTCATATCGGATATAAACGGATTATATTGCTAGTTCAGTTGATGAGCTATGTATTGTCACTAGACTGTAAAGATACTTTTGTTACGTGAGACAATACTAGTTCATGATCCAACCACGAAAATGATATGCAGGAACACACACTATTAGACAAGGTAGAGTGATTAATAAAAAAAGATTTATAAAAATCAAAATAGCTCTTACTATAAAGAATAGGAATGTAAAAAAACAAATAAAATAAGCCCCCCCAAAAAAAATAGGAAATATGTATATAGAAATAAGAACACACGAAATGATAGGTGGGTAGTAAAGGTTCTACTAATTCTGCGAACAACTCAAAAATGTACGCATCACATTTACGATTGCTATTAGCAGATAAGGCACCAAACGTCTGAGAAACTTACAGTTCAACAGTAACATATTCATGTGTTTAAAAGGTGTTGTTAAGGTATACAATAAGAATATTCTCTCTAATGACTAATTCTTAGCTAAATACAGAGATAAGACTCGAATATGTAAGTATCTAAACAAGAGCGGTAATGCCCAAAAATAGGCGAGGACTACACTAGGAGGCCTGCCTGCCGAAAAGAAATGAACCATATTAATATGAAAAACTTGTGATATACGTTAGACCTATATTCGTGTTATGAATCAGATATTGAATAATTATAGGACAGAGGTATATTAATAAATTATTAGATTAAATATACTTTACCTAGGTATAATATAAATAAATTATTAACATAACTGCTAAGTTAGAGATATGTTTGACAACAGTATGCATAAGAGTACGAATTTTTGGATAAAATGGCTATGTTAAGTTACCTTACTGTATGTTTGAATATATAAAGTATATCTTCGATGTTAAAAGAAAAGTTCTTTTGTGGATCTTAAAGCGTTGTTAGGTTTGTGCTAAATAATACATATTATTTATTCTAGGTTCAGATTATGACATGTTAGCATAATTTAGATTAGTGAAAACTTTGCAATAAAAACCCTACACAAAATCGCGTTAGAAGCATTAACCTGATTCGTTTGAATAATCAGTATATGATAATATAGAGTTAGTTGATTATTATGATAAATTTTGTGTATTAAAATATATATATTACTATGTATAACTGGTATTTATATATAAATTACATTATAACATATATTAATAGCCATCTTTATTTTTTTAAATAAGTGGTTTATGGAAAACAAATAAAAATTTTGATAGAGTTAGGTTTTTATAAATATATATAATATAATTATATATATATAGGATAACGTTTATCATAATGCAATGTTAGTTACTTATACTAGTTTTTATGTGTGGGAAGTTGTTAATGTTAACTAGTATTATTCATGTCATAAGTATTATGTTAAAGGATGTAATTATATGTATCAGTATGATTATGCTACATTTTAATATTATATTCGTAGATTCAGATAGATGATAGCTATGTTTGCTTAATACAAATGAATGATCAGTATGTGAGATTACTAAATATTACTGGATTTAAACAAGGAAAATGATTAAGATTAAGTACTACATAAAGAAAACGATCAGTAATGAGTAGTTACACAACAAAGAAGATCAGTATTAGTAATGAGCATTTTCACACAAAAGTGGTAAGGCTCGGGATAGGGCTTACGTTGCTGTCGGCACCTATCGACACGGGTGGTTAGTTACGGCCTGTTTACTGAGTTAGTAAGATAATTGGAACTTTGTTAAGTTATCGTTATTAGCAGGTATATATCGTGCTTTATAAAGCGTGTTTAGGTTTGTCATTGTATACAATATATATTATTCTTAGTATTTTATACAGATTTTAATGACATGTTGAAAGGCATTATTTGTAATTTAGTGGAAAACTTTAGTCTAGCATTTACCTATTAGTACAAATATTTATTCTATAGTTTACGTATACAGAGTAAACGATTATAGTGATGTACTTTTATCAAAATAATTACAATGTTATGTTTATCTAAATTGACACTCGAAATATGACTTGATTCATAACAATTAAAATCAATATATTTCAGTAACTCAACAGATCAGGTTTGGAAGAGTAATGAGTATAAGAGGGGGGCTTATTGTAATTTACTGATTTACATCTTTGTGTATAGTTGTTGAGTATATAAACTCACCCATTTTATTTTAATTTTATAAACATAATAAAAGAATAAATATATATATATCTTGTGTTTACCAGATTGACGACCGTTGGACCCACTCTACCCGTTGGAGGAAAAGTATAAGTTATGATCAAATATTTTTAAATTTATTTTTTAAATTTTTTAAAATATTTATTGTTGTATATATATAATATAATAAATATATATATCTTAATATTATATATATATCATTATAATATATATATACATTTAATATAGTATCTTTACTAACTATTATATAGATTATATAATATATCATATTGAAAAATAAAATTCTCAAATACATATTCAAAAACAAAGCTTATGAGCCCTTCAAAGGAGAGTTTGCTTCTCTTTTCTTCCTTTAAATGATATCTGCACCGCTGAAAAAACGCTCACTAGCTACACTTGTTTTAGGGCATGCTAAGTATTCCTTGGCGAGTTCTACAAGATGTGGGAAAACTTTTTACAAATTATCACCACCCATCAAACCAAAGGTATCTTTCCAGATCCAAGAGTTTTCGCCTCTTGACAATCTTTCGAAATACTATATGAAACAGTAGTGAGTCTTTTTTTACACAACGCTA